>MU225022.1:3737785-3752866 GCA_018584345.1 Thuja plicata | reverse complement strand
TGAACTGTCATTAAAAGTAAGTATAAGTTTATGTTGAAATGTTCTCCTGATGAGGGATATGTTTTGAAGTATTGATCGACTTATCCATACAAACTCTATCAAGAAGATACCATCATAGCGATCTCATGAAAGTAACATATAACAATGAAAAGCATATATATACACCATATACAATGATTATATATTTGATAGAATTTATATGTATGAAGAGAGAAACTCTGATAGTCTATAACTCTAGTCGACAATCAATATGGATCAATATATATCAATGAGGATATCATTAAGAGATATCGATGACATAGACTGCAGATTTATTAAGGGACTAAATTGAAAGATAATACTCCGATGTGGCAGGGAACATAGTTATCTCTATCATTCAGCAATACATCGATCTTTTTATAAGACTCGTGGAGAAATGCGATGCAAGTATGAATCATAGAGGTGTCAATAAAGGCCAGCTGTCGAAGTGATCCTAATGTCAATTGTTCATTGGTAATCCAATTGCCGATAGAAGTAATGGATTAATGGTCACGTACTATTATTATTATTATTATTATTCAAGACAAACAATACCAAACAACATAGTAAGGGAGGGCAACGATTATATAAGGTATGCAATAAATTATATTAAATTATTATGTGACAACAAGGATTAGTTAGGAGAGACAGATGAGTAAAAATAATGACTAGTATTAATAATAGAAGGGTGCGATCTTTGGCAAGGGGAGTGGATAGTATTGAAGGGATGCAACTATTAACAAATAGGGGAGTATATATATTGGTTGAAGCCATTCCTTGAGATCATCGAATAGGAATCAGGGAAGAATATATATGAAAGAGGCATTATATAGAGGAACCACAAGTATGTTGACAGATTAACAAATCTTCAACATCTGGCAACAAGTCTGACAGCTAGAACACACACACACACACACACACACACACACACACACACACACACACACACACACACACACACACACACACACACACACACATATATAAATATAGGTATCTGATAATAATAATTATTATGTAATTACTAATTACCGTCATTATGAACTGTCATTAAAAGTAAGTATAAGTTTATGTTGAAATGTTCTCCTGATGAGGGATATATTTTGAAATATTGACCGACTTATCCATACAAACTCTATCAAGAAGGTACCATCATAGCGATCTCATGAAAGTAACGTATCACAATGAAAAGCATATATATACACCTTATACAATGATTATATATTTGATAACAATCATATGTATAAAGAGAGAAACTCTGATAGTCTATAACTCCAGTCAACAATCAATATGGATCAATGTATATCAATGAGGATAACACTAAGAGATATCGATGACATAGACTGCAGATTTATAAAGCGACTAAATTGAAAGATAATACTCCGATGTGGCAGGGAACATAGTTATCTCTATCATTCAACAATACATCGATCTTTTTCTAAAACTCATAGAGAAAGGCGACGCAAGTATGAATCATAGAGGTATCAATAAAGGCCAGCTGTCGAAGTGATCCTAACGTCAATGATTCATTGGTAATCCAATTGACGATAGAAGTAATGGATTAATGGTCACGTACTATTATTATTATTATTTTTATTCAAGACAAACAATACCAAACAACATAGTAAGGGAGGGCAGCGATTATAAACGCTATGCAATAAATTAATTGAAATTACTATGTGACATGAGCGATCATACAAGCTATGCAATAAATTAATTGAAATTACTATGTGACAACAAGGATTAGTTAGGAGAGACAGATGAGTAAAAACAATGATTACTATTAATAATAGAAGGGTGCGATCTTTAGCAAGGGGAGAGGATATCATTCAAGGGATGCAACTGTTGACAAATAGGGGAGTATATATATTGGTTGAAGCCATTCCTTGAGATCAACGAATAGGAATCAGGGAAGAATATATATGAAAGAGGCATTATATAGAGGAACTACAAGTATGTTGAGAAATTAACAAATCTTCAACATCTGGCAACAATTCTGAAATCCAGAACACACACACACACACACACACACACACACACACACACACACACACACACACACACACACACACACACACACACACACACACATATATATTGGTATCTGATAATAATAATTAATATGGAATTACTAATTAGCATCATTATGAACTGTCATTAAAAGTAAGTATAAGTTTATGTTGAAATTTTCTCCTGATGAGTGATATGTTTTGAAGTATTGATCGACTTATCGATACAAACTCTATCAAGAAGATACCATCATAGCGATCTCATCAAAGTAACGTATAACAATGAAAATCATATATATACACCTTATGCAATGATTATATATTTGATAGAAATCATATGTATGAAGAGAGCAACTCTAATAGTCTATAACTCCAGTCGACAATCAATATGGATCAATATATATCAATGAGGATATCATTAAGAGATATCGATGACATAGACTGCAGATTTATTAAGAAACTAAATTGAAAGATAATACTCCGATGTAGCAGGGAACATAGTTATCTCTATCATTCAGCAATACATCGATCTTTTTCTAAGACTCGTGGAGAAAGGCGATCCAAGTATGAATCGTAGAAGTATCAATAAAGGCCAGCTATCGAAGTGATCCTAACGTCAATGATTCATTGGTAATCCAATTGCCGATAGAAGTAATGGATTAATGGTCACGTACTATTATTATCATTATTCAAGACAAACAATACCAAACAACATAGTAAGGGAGGGCAACGATTATACAAGCTATGCAATAAATTAATTGAAATTACTATGTGACAGCAAGGATTAGTTAGGAGAGACAGATGAGTAAAAATAATGATTAGTATTAATAATAGAAGGGTGCGATCTTTGGCAAGGGGAGTGGATAGTATTGAAGGGATGCAACTGTTAACAAATAGGGGAGTATATATATTGGTTTAAACCATTCCTTGAGATCATCGAATAGGAATCAGGGAAGAATATCTATGAAATAGGCATTATATAAAGGAACTACAAGTATGTTGACAGATTAACAAATCTTCAACAAGTTTGACAGCCAGAACACATGGATATATATATATATATATAGAGGTATCTGATAATAATAATTAATATGGAATTACTAATTAGCGTCATTATGAACTGTCATTAAAAGTAAGTATGAGTTTATGTTGAAATGTTCTCCTGATGAGGGATATGTTTTGAAGTATTGATCGACTTATCCATACAAACTCTATCAAGAAGATACCATCATAGTGATCTCATCAAAGTAACGAATAACAATGAAAAGCATATATATACACCTTATACAACGATTTTATATTTGATAGCAATCATATGTATGAAGAAAGAAAGTCTGATAGTCTATAAATCTAGTTGACATTCAATATGGATCAATATATATCAATGAGGATATCAATAAGAGATATCAATGACATAGACTGTAGATTTATTAAGCGACTAAATTGAAAGATAATACTCCGATGTGGCAGGGAACATAGTTATCTCTATCATTCAGCAATACATCGATCTTTTTCTAAGACTCATGGAGAAAGGCAATGCAAGCATGAATCATAGAGGTATCAATAAAGGCCAGTTGTCGAAGTGATCCTAATGTCAATGATTCATTGGTAATCCAATTGCCGATAGAAGTAATGGATTAATGGTCATGTACTATTATTATTATTATTCAAGACAAACAATACCAAACAACATAGTAAGGGAGGGCAGCGATTATACAAGCTATGCAATAAATTAATTGAAATTAGTATGTGAAAACAAGGATTAGTTAGGAGAGAAAGATGAGTAAAAACAATGATTAGTATTAATAATCGAAGGGTGCGAGGGAGGGCAGCGATTATATAAGCTATGCAATACATTAATTGAAATTACTATGTGACAGCAAGGATTAGTTAGGAGAGACAAATGAGTAAAAATAATGACTAGTATTAATAATAGAAGGGTGCGATCTTTGGCAAGGGGAGTGGATAGTATTGAAGGGATGCAACTGTTGACAAATAGGGGAGTATATATATTGGTTGAAGCCATTCCTTGAGATCATCGAATAGGAATTAGGGGAGAATATATATGAAAGAGGCATTTTATAGAGGAACTACAAGTATGTCGACAGATTAACAAATCTGTATTCAACATCTGCCAACAAATCTGAGAGCCAGAACACATGGATATATATATATATACATCTGATAATAATAATTAATCAGAATCATTTATATTATATTATATATATACACTAATAATTCAGTAGTGAATATACATATATATAATGCATAAGGTATATATATAAAACTATGTTACCCTGAGCTTTCGGGATGGGAAAACGGGTTTTCGAGACATTTTTTTTTTGCTGGAGCAGGGGACGGCTATATATATATATATAAATATATAAATTTATTGTATAATTTATATAGAGAATCTAAAATCTGATATCTAAAATATATTCATGAATTCTAATTCATAACATTGTTACATTCATCATAGTTGTAGCAACACAATAATTTAAATTAATTTACTAATAATAATTACTAATTAATAAATTATCAATGTCAAAATTGAATCATTATAGAATAGGAACATAGGATGACATCAAATGAGAGAAGTAAAAGTATCATAAATTAAGATTTATAATTATATCATACATTAAAATACGATAAGGCCGCAAGTTTCATCGAAAAATGTTATTACCCTTCCTAACATATAAAAAAATTAATAAAGGTAAAGTGACATACTTTGACATTGCTGTGTACAATTTCAACTTTCCTCAGTTTAGGGCTTAGGCAGCCATTGTTCAAATTTTCAACTGTTATTCAAGCTTAAAGTTTAGGGCTTTAGTTTGGTATTGTCTAATATTGGTACGTGTACCTACCCCACAAACCTCCTTCCATGTAATTGGTAACAGCAATGGCATACCAGCAATGAATGTCTTGTAAATGCGAAGGGTCAAAAATTTAGTGGAAGTTGTTGGATGTGAAATAATTCTACCCTTGTTTTAGAGCTGTCATGTTCTGTATCACAAAAGCTAGTTTCTGTAGTATATTGATTCTAACCGATTTGTTTGAACATAATTTATACATTTCTGATGTGGAAGTCAAAGAAACCAAACTAATGGGTGATACGCCAATCATCATTGTTGCGGTGAGTTGATTCCTTGAATGCAATTATTTGATCTCTAGTTTTGCATTTTTGAAGTCATTTGCTGAAGTTTTGAAACATTTATATTGATTTTTCGGGAATGTGTTAAGTGGTTTATTCACTTATTTTCTTGTATACTCTAGTTCCAAACACAACAAAATTTTGCGTGAGAGACAGAAATGGTAAAATCACGGAGGGTGGAAAGGTAAAATACAGGACGCCATCTACAAATTTCTATTGATATTATCATATTAAAAACTAAAGCAACATCGTGGTGGATATATCTCTGATTAATTTGAAAGTTTACTAATTTGACAAATTGACCTTGACAGGACGATATTCACACCGTATATTATGCATGGGCAATGCAACAGATGGATTCTGGAGAAATGACAGAAGGTGTAATATATCCTACATGGAGGTTGAGGAGATGCAACAATTGGGAATTCAATCCCTTATTTAATTTTTTGTTTACATTTCCAATAAAGTATTCCTTGGAAGTATGATTTATTAGAATTATATGTACTTTATGATTTTGGTAGTATATGGTTATAGCAGAGAAATGTTATGTCGGTATATTTCATATCTCGGTTTAAATTATTGAAATTAAAAGGCATTATAGATCTTAAATCTCTTTTGGCCATATTGTTGGTGGGAAAGTTCTAGATGGGATTGCGTTTCCATTGTTCCAAGTGCTGATAAGTAATTGCCATGAACATTATTTTTTATTTTACATCTTTTTTTGAGTGCTACATTTAAATATGAGCCGTATCACCAAATGCCTAGGTGCATTTTCTTATATAAAATCTTTTTGCTATCACTCAAAGATTTGACAGGTTTAAACTAGATTGGAATATTATTGTTTAATCAGAGCAATCACACAAGAAATTGCCTCTAAGATCCTTGTTTGGCAAGGGGACTTTAGATTAAGGTGGACCTTTGTTAGCAGGTGTCTTCCATGATTACTATTAAGTTTAGTTTGTTTAATATTAATTTGTATAATAAAATTTAAAGGGAAAAAATATTTTTTCAACATGAATCATTAGCAAGTGCTTAATATGATTCTAAATAAAGTGTTGTGAATTTGACCTAAGCTTCTTCTTGAAGTGATGTGTAAGAACAATGATTGGTAGCAGTTGAATTGCACAAGGTTATATACATAGAGTATTAGTTATATACATATTTTGTTGATGGCACATATGGGCTTCGTACCCCTAAATATGTTTGTTTAAATTATCTAATTAGATGGTCCTTATTTGAGCAATACGAACCTTGGCTCTCCACAACATATTAGTTATGTATTTTTTTTATAATGGTTACATGTGGCTTTTTACCCCTTATGCTTGTCCAACTTATTTATAATAAAATAGTTTTTCTCTTTGTTATTTGAAGGACAAGTATTCAAGTAAATATTCCATTTGTTTTGTCCATGACCCTTTGCATTTACTCATGGTGTCATTTAAAACAATCTTAGGCCACCTAGTAGCTTCCAATTGTACAATTCTTTTTAGCTTCCATGTGGTCAATTCTTTTTAAGTAACTTATGAGATGCACCATTGCAATGGCTTTAGTAGGTGCAACCCCCATTTTACTCTACATAATTTCATATGGAATTGTACCTTATATTTTGGACTTGCTTGTAGTTAGGTATTTCTAAACTCTCAGATTTTTCCATTTAAAATTTGATGTCATGCTAGTTAACAATTCACACCAATAGAGTTTTTTTATTGGCAATATTAACTTGTGAGCATGGTAACCCAGTAGGGGCAACGAGGACACCAATCCATCGAAGGTGGTCATAAAACATCATTAACATTGTTTATTTGGGCCAAACTGGGGATTTGATTAGTGGCTACACCATTAACAATGCAACCACAACCATTACACCACAAGAGGATCCCCCACACCCATAGACTGTTACTAGAGGCACTAAGAGCCTAAAAAATAATTTGAATGGTTTTCTTGTTTCATAACTCTGTGTTTCTATATTTATTTTCGAGAGGATTTGTTGCGTTCCAACTCACCAAAGTTTTCTTTTTTCTATAGCCCTCCCAATTAAGCTTGTCATTGAGGTCAATCCCAAGATATTTGTACTCAAGTTACTATTTCAAGAGCGTTGCCTTAAAATTAGAATTTATGCTAGTTTCTTTTTTTATTATTGGTAACAATTGTGATTTTGGTGTTGGTGGTATTAACTTGCCTCGCCACTGCTCTACATAAACGTTCAAGGGCATATAAACATAAATGTTCAAGGGTATATAAATGCTCTTGCAACCCGTGAGCTGTTTTAGCAATTAAAATAAGGTCATCAACATATACAAGAGGCTTGACCACCTTTCCATTTCGACCATTTTCAAGTTTGTTGATATATAAATCGAAGAGAGTATGAGATAGAGGGCACTTTTGTTTGACCCTAATGCTACCCCTTAATTGCAATGCCCACTAAAGTTCTGATTTTAACTTAAACTTCTTCATCAAACCTATGAACTATTGATCTTAAATACAAAAGAACTTAAGTTCTTCCATGCTACAATGAAAAATATCTCCCCTTTATTCTCAAACCTTTTCATTGATGTGCCTCAAAGTCATTTTATGATCTATCGTAGAGTGCTCAGGCTTGAACTTGCTTGACCTTTTACTTATTTTTCTTTTTCTTCTGCATATTTTTTGATTTTATTTTTTCAGCCACATTACAAAAGTCAAGAAAATAACAAAAACATCTTCCTTTTCTTCCTAATTTTAATATATATATGATTTTTGAATTATAATTAATATATTTAATTTCATCTTTAACATTGGTTCAACCTAAAAAAGTAGTTGCCAAAACCAGTGGCTTGCTAATCTTTTACTTCAACTAAACAAATGTCTTTTGTTGAATTCTAACCCATATAAAGGACTCACCAATGTTAATTTTGTGATCAGAATTAGCAAAACTCAGAAAATAAACAGAAATTACATACACGAACACAAGGATACCTTGGGAAAACCTCCATCTTGGAGGAAAAACCCAGCAACAGGATTCAGATCTATATTATTGATGTCAGCAGTAGTACAATAACAGATTCACCCACTTAGGGCATAAGAAAACTGAGTTATCTGATCACCATAAGAGCGGATGTAACTTCGCCCAACAATGCTGATAATTCCAGTTTTCTAGATGATAATTGGTGTTCGCCAACAGTTAGGAGTGGATCACTGAATTTAGAAGAGAGATCGCTGATGTAGTTGATCGTGATGCATTTTGAAAGTCAATACCATGCCTCGTTTATATATTGATTTCATTACTAGGTTGGCCTTTTGTAGTTTGCCGCCAAAATACAAATAAATATTAATTTCAAATTATAATTGGCTTGAGCACACAAATAGGGCCAGGATTTTATTGATTACAAGTTACATTACTTGGGTCCAACCCAATTACAATAGGTGATTGATTTATAATTAAATTTTAATTGCCAAAGGCAACATTAAAATTTAATAGCTAAAATTTGATCTAGCTAATTTAAACAACCAATTGCTATTATGGAGTATAAAGCATTGCTATTGTGGAATATGATTTGATAAGCTTTCTCAAATATTGAACTACCTTTTCGAAACTCCTTGCCTCAATCACAATGAAAATCTTGGAACACTTCAAAATGGTTTGTACTTTTAATAAATTCCACTCTTGATAAATTCCTAACAATAGCTAGATTGTTGTTTGGTAAATTTTGATCTCAGTTACTTCATAGACAGGTAATATTTGATCTCAGACTTGGACAACTATTTGGTGATTGCCCTCTTTAAAAGTCTAATAGGTTTTGATCTTGGTTACTTATAGACGTAGCTAATATTTAATCTCAGACTTAGACAACTATTTGGTGACTACCCTCTTAAAAATTTAATTGAGTATTTGCCTATGTAATCATCAATATGCGTATAAACAAAAAAATCTAATTTCTACAATTCATTTTGATCTTAGGTGCTTCATAGATTTGGCTAATATTTGATCTCACACTTAGGCAACCGCTTGTGAGCGTAATTGGAGTGTTTTTTAACACATACATTCCCAGAAACGCAATCTTCTAACACAAAAATGGATGAATGAATTGGTGCTTGTTCACCACAACCTCTGCTTGAAGCTAAAGAAAGCTCAAGGTAGGGGTTTTAATAACTTGCACTCAATTGAAGCTGTATTCATTGGGTTTTCCACTTGTAGGAAAATACTAATTACTAGTGAGGAAGAATACCCAATTGACCTTGACAAGATTGATCTAGATTTAGTTGATTGTTGTGTTTGCTGTTGATGATGTTGATGGTTATGTTATCGAGCCTAATGATTTGGAAGTCATGGAAGAAGCCAACCTTCTGACTCATAGAATCATATTGTTGTAGGAGTTAGGGTAGGCACTTTCCAAGGAGAAGCATTATTAATGCCTCATGCCCCCTAGCATGCTATTGGCTACATTTGAATTGACATTTTGACATATGTCTCCATCTATGATATTGCGGTATGTTTTGTGCAATGTAATCAACAATATAAATATAAACAATGAAAATCTATTTTCTACAATTAATGGGTTAAACTCTATATTTATTTGCTCTTAATATATATATGTATGTTGTGGAAATGCCCTTTAATATATATAATTTTTTTTTACATTTTTTTCTAAATTTGATTTTCCTCGATTTTTTTCTAAAAATCCTAGTCCTTTGGTTTGTCAATTTATTGCTCAAACGATTTATGCTTCAATGGTTTCATATAAATAGTAAATATACCTTGCTTAACTTCCGTAGTTTTAAGCCTTTTTAAGCAAGTTGACATAGTCTCCGAAAAGAGTGTTGAATTGTTATGCCCCGTAAAGTTGCAACCTAATGGATTATCACTGCCTTAATAAATACTGACCACAGTCTTTAAACCTGTGTAATAGCTAGGGTCGACCAAGGCAAGAGAATTATATTGGTTAGACTCATTTGGTTGCAAACTATATTGTAATTGACATTTGGACATATGTCACCATCTATGATATTGCGGTATGTTTTGTGCAATGTAATCATCAATATGAATATAAACAATGAAAATCTATTTTCTACAATTAATGAGTTAAGCTCTATATGTATTTGCTCTCAATATATCTATGTATGTTGTGGAAATGCCCTTTAATATATATAATTTTTTTTTTACATTTTTTTGTAAATTGAAAATTTCCCCAATTTTTTTTTCTTATTTTTCCCCATTTTTTTTCAAAAAATCCTACTTTGGTTTGTCGATTTATTGCCCAAACGATTTATGCATCTATGGTTTCGTATATATAGTAAATATACCTTGCTGAACTTCCGTAGTTTTAAGCCTTTTTAAACAAGTTGACATGGTCTCCAAAAAGAGTGTTGAATTGTAATGCCCCGTAAAGTTGCAACCTAATGGATTATCACTGCCTTAATAAATACCGACTACAGTCTTTAAACCTAGGTAATAGCTAGGGCCGACCAAGTCAAGATAACTAGCAATTCAAAATAAGGGCTGACTAGGGTATGTCTCTAGCTTTGGCCATTGCTATCTTCATCCAAACTATTTTGCCAGTGTTTTTAAAAGCAGCATTCAAAGCATGTACACAACACAATAAAAAATATATGTTTTTAAGAATGCTCAACCACCAAACCAAATTACAAATTGAGTTGAATCTATGACAACTTGCATAACATTAGAAGATCCAACTTCCTTTATGGCCTTCTTCAAAATTGCAAGCTAGTAATTAACATCCTTATGTTTCCTGGAACAAACAATAGATTTAAGAAAGAACAAACTAGTAGAGCATGAAACAGTAATATCAATGAGTGTTAAATGTCAAATATCGGTCCACCTATCTATGACAATGAAACAACCAAATCCTAATCCATGTTTATCTCATATCCATCAACATGTTCACCTTTGCTTGTTGAGGAGGAAGGTATGCAATCTATGTTCTCTAGGGGGAGCGTAAGAGGGCCCAACTATCATATAGCATCTCTAAACATACATTTGGGATAAGGAGGCCTTGCCAAATGTAATGGGATAAGCATGAACAAAAAATAATTTGGTCATTGAATCATAAGCTTGCTCATTGTTTAGCAAATTCATCAATCTTATCATTGCATTTTTTTCCACTTCTCTTTATCACAAATCTCTCCAATTAGTACATTGGAATAGTTATACCGATTAATAGATTAATGTTGTGGATAATTGTTTTTCCCTTAAGTAGTACTAGTTATTTTTTCCTCACTCAATCCAATTGACTTTGCCTCTTCAAATTGATGTTCCAATGTTATATTTGCACAAACTTTAACTCAATGTCTACTTTCACTTGATCGATGGTGTGTTACCTTACTATAGGTCCCATGATAATCATTTTTGCAAATATGAGAACCAATGCTTGACGCTCCTTGTATTTTACCCTTGTTGATGACAAATTGAAGCAAGTTGTTTTTGTATATTTATTTTAATTTTAATTTTTATATTACCTCGATTTTGAGACGAGGATAGTAGGGGCCTATGAGATATTTTTTTGGTGTCACCAACTTTTTGGGCCATTTTTGGGGATGAGAAAGGGCACGACTATGTAAAAAATAGGGAAAATTTAAATATATAGGGGAATTTTAAATATTAATGTGTTAACACCTTATACAACCTTGATGTATAACACTTGTGTTAAATTGAGAGTTCCAATGAGGGTCAAAGTCAAACAGAGTAAAAAAACTCAAACCTTAATTCAAATTTGTTTCAGAATTCATTGCTAATATGCATGTAATATTAAAAATTAGCATACAAGCTATACAATAAAATGACCAAAAGCTACAAGTTTCCCTTTCAATTACAATATGAAAATACAAAAAGAGAGAGTACATTTCTGCCCCTAATCTGCATGTCTCAACATTGCATCAAAATCAGAATTACAAAATATCAACCAATCCCTCTTCATCAACTTGGGCGACGTCTTTAGGATCAACACCCTACCATAAAGTTGGAGTTTGCCAATATTGTGGAGTTTGTTACCTAAACTCAAAGAGCATATTATTCAGGACCACTAGCTTATTCACTCATATAGAGGTAAGTCTATTCCTCTTGATGGAGTGGATAAAGCCATATATGGACAAATTTCTCTATGCAGTTGAGGTGACTTGTGAAATGAGGCAAATGCCAAGCATCTTCAACTGTGGTGCATCCTTCCCGTGCCATGTTCACTATTCAATAGGGTTAGTTTGAGCAAATTTATCTCTATCTATCTCTGCCTTTGTTTAATTGAATGTTGTGCCATGTAGATTTGAGAAGGCATGTAGTTGTGTGCAAAAAGTAATGAAGACTCATTTGAATACATCTTTCGCCTTTTAATCTTTCGAAACACGCTGTTAAATGTCTCATGTCTCTCAAAGACTAGGAGAATTTGTATCAGCGTATCTAACGACATCTACAACAGGTAAGATGAAGAGCAAATATATTTGCAAAATGCAAAGAAAAAGTTCAAAAGAATTAATTGACAAGTTATAAACTTTTAAAGTTGAAGCATTGAACAATAAAATTGAAATATTAAAATTATAACTTTTTTAATGGAAATCAGAAATTTAATATATATTTTCAAATCATTAAGCAATTTAATAATAAAATAATCAATGTCTTACCTCACAATAGACCACTAATTGTCATCAAGGATCCTTTGTTTGATGGCTCTTCCTTCAATAGTGCTTGAATCAGGTGAAATGATAATTGATTGATATTCAGTATTTACAAAGGAGATGGAAGCTCCTTAAATAGAGATTACAAGCAAAGTTTGTAAAATGGAAATGAAAGTGTGATATCCCCTCCTAAAATATAATTTAATAGTAAATAAGAATAATAAAATTAATTATCAAATAAGTTTTAACATAATTTATTACTAATCAACTAAATTAATTATAATAATATAATAATTAATATGGAATTACTAATTAGCGTCATTATGAACTATCATTAAAAGTAAGTATAAGTTTATGTTGAAATGTTCTCCTGATGAGGGATATGTTTTGAAGTATTGATCGACTTATCCATACAAACTCTATCAAGAAGATACCATCATAGCGAACTTATCAAAGTAACACCTTGTACAACGATTATATATTTGATAGCAATCATATGTATGAAGAGAGAAGCTCTGATAGTCTATAACTCCAGCCGATAATCAATATGGATCAATATATATCAATGAGGATATCATTAAGAGATATCAATGATATAGACTGCAGATTTATTAAGTGACTAAATTGAAAGATAATACTCCGATGTGGCAGGGAACATAGTTATCTTTATCATTCAGCAATAAATCGGTCTTTTTCTAAGACTTATGGAGAAAGGGGATGCAAGTATGAATCATAGAGGTATCAATAAAGGCTAGCTGTCGAAGTGATCCTAACGTTAATGATTCATTAGTAATCCAATTGCCGATAGAAGTAATGGATTAATGGTCATGTACTATTATTATTATTATTATTATTCAAGACAAACAATACCAAACAACATAGTAAGGGAGGGCAGCGATTATACAAGATATGCAATAAATTAATTGAAATTACTATGTGACAGCAAGGATTAGTTAGGAGAGACAAATGAGTAAAAACAATGATTAGTATTAATAATAGAAGGGTGCGATCTTTGGCAAGGGGAGTGGATAGTATTGAAGGGATGCAATTCTTGACAAATAGGGGGGTATATATATTGGTTGAAGCCATTCCTTGAGATCATCGAATAGGAATCAGGGAAGAATATATATGAAAGAGGCATTATATAGGGGAACTACAAGTATGTTAACATATTAACAAATCTTCAACATCTGGCAATAAGTCTGACAGCTAGAACGCATGGATATGGATATATATATATATATATATATATATATAGGTATTTGATAATAATAATTAATATGGAATTACTAATTAGCATCATTATGAACTGTCATTAAAAGTAAGTATAAGTTTATGTTGAAATGTTCTCCTGATGAGGGATATGTTTTGAAGTATTGATCGACTTATCCATACAAACTCTATGAAGAAGATACCATCATAGCGATCTCATAAAAGTAACGTATAACAATGAAAAGAATATATATACACCTTATACAATGTATATATATTTGATAACAATCATATGTATAAAGAGAGAAACTCTGATAGTCTATAAGTCCAGTCGACAATCAATATGGATCAATGTATATCAATGAGGATATCATTAATAGATATCGATGACATAGACTGCAGATTTATTAAGCAACTAAATTGAAAGATAATAATCCGATGTGGCAACGAACATAGTTATCTCTATCATTTAGCAATACATTAATCTTTTTCTAAGACTCATGGAGAAAGGCGTTCCAAGTATGAATCATAGAGGTATCAATAAAGGCCAGCTGGCAAAGTGATCCTAACGTCAATGATTCATTGGTAATCCAATTGTTGATAGAAGTAATGGATTAATGGTCACGTACTTTTATTATTATTGTTATTGAAGACTAACAATACCAAACAACATAGTAAGGGAGGGCAACGATTATACAAGCTCTGCAATAAATTATTTGAAGTTACTGTGTGACAGCAACGATTATACAAGCTATGCAATAAATTAATTGAAATTACTATGTGACATCAAGGATTAGTTAGGAGAGACAGATGAGTAAAAACAATGATTAGTATTAATAATAGAAGGGTGCCATCTTTGGCAAGGGGAGTGGATAGCATTGAAGGGATGCAAGTGTTGACAAATAGGGGAGTATATATATTGGTTGAAGCCATTCCTTGAGATCAGAGAATAGGAATCAGGGAAGAATATATATGAAAGAGGCATTATATAGAGGAACTACAAGTATGTTGAGAGATTAACAAATCTTCAACATCTGGCAACAAGTCTGACAGCCAGAACACATGGATATATATATATATATAATATAT
>MU225022.1:3717582-3729067 GCA_018584345.1 Thuja plicata | reverse complement strand
TAAGGCTTTCTGCCTTGGCTCTCAGAACATTTGCATCACCTCCATGTACAAGTTTCAACTTGTCCCACATTGTCTTTGCATTTTTTCAATCTTTGACATCCTCAAATTCAGCATCAGAGAGTGAGGCAGAAAGCTCTATAACCATGCAGTTATGTTCATGCTTTACTCTTAATTGATCTACTGTCAATGGTCCTGTAGGCAACACATATTCAGTATCTAGGTATTGAGTAATATCATTTCCAATACCTGATAAGTGAAGCTTTATCCTACTTTTCCATGAAGCAAAGTTGTCCTTGTTCAACTTGGGCACATCTCGCATGTTCATCTTGTGATCTTTAACTTAGGTCTTGAAACCTTCCTTCTAAGCAGAAAAGCTCTAATACCAATTGTTAGTAATAACTGAGAGGCGGGGGGGGGGGTGAATCAGTGGCCTAAAATTTTTATTCAATTTAATCCACCAATAAATACTTCTCCAATTATTAAGTCCCTACAAGATGTATGCCTTTGAAATACTTGAAACAAATAACTGTCTATCGGTTTACCTTGTCTTTCCTTATTCTCCTTGATAACTGATAGGCAGTAAACTGTATTTACCGATACTCGATAAATATGCAGAGTATACCAGTCAATCCAGAAATGCATATGCAGAATGTAAAACAATAGAGTAATGAACCGTACACACATAACACAAGGATTTTAATGTGGAAACCCTGTTAAGGGAAAAAAATACAGGGACCGGTACCCCAAATTTTCACTCTTCTGAAGTGAGCCCTGTTAGGAGCCAACTCTGTTAAAGGTTACAAACACATGGTTAAGTGTGACCTTGTTAGATGATTTTTATACATAGGTTGTCAATTAGTATCTGGCATCTACACTACCATCCTTTAATCAGTCTCATGACTGTCAATAGGCTTTATGCAAATCTTACTACCATCCTTGAATCAGTCTCCTTCTTAGACTGTCAATAGGCTTTAGGTAAGACTAGTGCTACTATCATGAGTCAACCTTCTGGTAATCTGTTAGGATAAACCTCAATTAAAAAAGACTGTTAATTCCTGCTTTGTTAAGAGACTTAATGCTTCAACGGTTAAACTGAAACAAAATGACCTGTTTCTAATGCAACTAAATTGCAGATTTTCAGATCTATTTACTTACAATATTTTTCTGATCAATGCATCAATACAATTCCTTTGTAATTTACTCTTTCTAATCTGTGATGCTGTGCTTTTCTGTTCGTTGGTGTCTGCATAATTCTTTAGCTCTCCCTTAGCGTGATTGATCAGGACTACATGAAGTTAATTCTTCATCAGTTTCTCTTCAACATCTTCTATCAGTTCACTCCCCCGTGTATCTGATGGCCTTCTTCGCATATTTGGAATGAATTATGCTTGTCTCTTAAATAGACATGATATCCTTAATTCTAGGTTCTTGATTCTTGATTCTTGGCGTGAAAAACAATACAACCAAATTGATTTATGGCTTTAACTCTTGATTTATCTTGTAGTTATCTTCTTGCCAACTGTACAAATCACTTACTTAACTGTGGTCAAATAAAACAAATCAAACAACCAGTTAAGTCTATATTTTAGCTCTGCCAGCTAGATATTTTGTCATTTTCTGATATCTCTGTTATGTTGGTCAACTTTGCAATTCGTCGTTAGTGACAACTGCCAGTTTCATCGGTGTCGCTTCAGTTAGCTTCGGGATCTCTGTTCATCGGGTATCATTGGATCATGCTCGTTGGGCAACACTATCTTCTACTCGTCGAACATCACTGTGACTTTATCTCTGTCTTTACCGATGGTGTGCACTCCACCGGTGTAGTCTGTCACTTAGTGAATACTTTTTAATGCATTGCTGAAAGCATAACCTTTATCCATTGATTCTTTGAAGTCTTTGGCATTATGTATATGACCATACAAATGATATCAAGTTGACATCAATGACAATACAAACCATTAATTGATTTAATGTCTTGCATCATCTTAAACTTAATATAGTCAACCATTTAATCAGTTACATGTCATCAAATTTCAACGAAAAATCTTATTACCCTTCCTAACATATAAAAAAATTAATAAAGGTAAAATGACATACTTTGACATTGCTGTGTGCACTTTCAACTTTCCTTAGTTTAGGGCTTAGGCAGCCAGTGTTCAAATTTTCAACTGTTATTCAAGCTTAAAGTTTAGGGCTTTAGTTTGGTATTGTCTAACATTGGAAGGTGTACCTACCCCACAAACCTCCTTCCATGTAATTGGTAACAAAATTGGCATAGCAACAATGAATGTCTTGTTAATGCGAAGGCTCAGAAATTTAGTGGAAGTTGTTGGATGTAAAATAATTCTACCCTTGTTTTAGAGCTGTCATATTTTGTATCACAAAATTTAGTTTCTGTAGTATATTGATTCTAACCAATTTGTCTGAACAGATTTTACACATTTCTGATGTGGAAGTCAAAGAAACTAAACTAATGGGTGATACGCCAATCATAATTGTTGCCGTGAGTTGATTCCTTGAATGCAATTATTTGATCTCTAGTTTTGCATTTTTGAAGTCATTTGCTGAAATTTTGAAACATTTATATTGATTTTTTGGGAATGTGTTAAGTGGTTTATTCACTTATTTTCTTGTATACTCTAGTTCCAGACACAACAAAATTTTTGCATGAGAGATAGAAGTGGTAAAATCACAGAGGGTGGAAAGGTAAAATACAGGACGCCATCTACAAATTTCTATTGATATTATCATATTAACAACTAAAGCAACATCGTGGTGGATATATCTCTAATTAATTTGAAGGTTTACTAATTTGACAAATTGACCTTGACAGGACGATATTCACACCGTATATTATGCATGGGCAATGCAACAGATGGATTCTGGAGAAATGACAGAAGGTGTAATATATCCTACATGGAGGTTGAGGGAGATGCAACAATTGGGAATTCAATCCCTTATTTAATTTTTTGTTTACACTTCCAATAAAGTATTCCTTGGGAGTATGATTTATTAGAATTATATGTACTTTATGATTTAGGTAGTATATGGTTATAGTAGACAGCTATTATGTCGGTATATTTCGTATCTCGGTTTAAATTATTGAAATTAAAAGGCATTATAAATCTTAAATCTCTTTTAGCCATATTGTTGGTGGGAAAGTTCTAGATGGGATTGCGTTTCCATTGTTCCAAGTGTTGATAAGAAAATGCCATCACCATTATTTTTTATTTTACATCTGTTTTTGAGTGCTACATTTAAATATCAGCTGTATCACCAAATGCCTAGGTGCATTTGCTTATATAAAATATTTTTGCTGTCACTCAAAGATTTGACACGTTTAAACTAAATTGGAATATTATTGTTTAATCAAAGCAATCACACAGGAAATTGCCTCTAAGATCCTTGTTTGGAAAGGGGACTTTAGATGAAGGTGGACCTTTGTTAGCAGGTGTCTTCCATGATTACTATTAAGTTTAGTTTATTTAATATTAATTTGTATAATAAACTTTAAAGGGAAAAAATATTTTTTCAACAGGAATCATTAGCAAGTGCTTAATATGATTCTAAATAAAGTGTTGTGAATTTGACCTAAGCTGCTTCTTGAAGTGATGTGTAAGAACAGTGATTGGTAGTGGTTGAATTGCACGAGGTTATATACATAGAGTATTATCTATATACATATTTTGTTGATGGCACATGTGGGCTTCTTACCCCTAAATATGTTTGTTTAAATTATCTAAAAAGATGGTCCTTATTTGAGCAATACAAACCTTGGCTCTCCACAACATATTAGTTATGTATTTTTTTTATAATGGTTACATGTGACTTTTTACCCCTTATGCTTGTCCAACTTATTTATAATAAAATAGTTTTTCTCTTTGTTATTGAAGGAAAAGTATTCAAGTAAATATTCCATTTGTTTTGTCCATGACCCTTTGCATTTACTCATGGTGTCATTGAAAACAATCTTAGGCTACCTAGTAGCTTCCAATTGTACAATTCTTTTTAGCTTCCATGTTGTCAATTCTTTTTAAGTAACTTATGAGATGCACCATTGCAATGGCTTTAGTAGGTGCAACCCCCATTTTACTCTACATAATTTCATATGGAATTGTACCTTATATTTTGAACTTTCTTGTAGTCAAGTATTTTTGAACTCTTAGATTTTTCCATTTAAAATTTGATGTCATGCTAGTTAACAATTCACACCAATAGAGTGTTTTTTTATTGGCAATATTAACTTGTGAGCATGGTAACCCAGTAGGGGCAACGAGGACACCAACTCATCGAAGGTGGTCATAAAACATCATTAACATTGTTTATTTGGGCCAAACTGGGGATTTGATTAGTGGCTGCACCATTAACAATGTAACCACAACCATTACACCAAAAGAGGATCCCCCACACCTATAGAGTGTTTCTAGAGGCACTAAGAGCCTAAAAAATAATTTGAATGGTTTTCTTGTTTCATAACTCTGTATTTCTATATTTTTTTTCGAGAGGATTTGTTGCGTTCCAACTCGCCAAAGTTTTCTTTTCTCTATAGCCCTCCTAATTAAGCTTGTCATTGAGGTCAATCCCAAGATATTTGTACTCAAGTTACTATTTCAAGAGCATTGCCTTAAAAGTAGAATTTATGGTAGTTTCTTTTTTTATTATTGGTAACAATCATGATTTTGGTGTTGGTGGTATAAACTTGCGTCGCCACTGCTCTACATAAATGTTCAAGGGCATATAAACATAAATGTTCAAGGGTATATAAATGCTCTTGCAACGCGTGAGCTGTTTTAGCAATCAAAACAAGGTCATCAACATATAAAAGAGGCTTGATCACCTTTCCATTTTGAACATTTTCAAGTTTGTTGATATATAAATCAAAGAGAGTAGGAGATAGAGGGCACTTTTGTTTGACCCTAATGCTACCCCTTAATTGAAATGCCCACTAAAGTTCTGATTTTAACTTAAACTTATTCATAAAGCCTATGAACTATTGATCTTAAATACAAAAGAACTTAAGTTCTTCCATGCTACAACAAAAAATATCTCCCCTTTATTCTCAAACCTTTTCATTGATGTGCCTCAAAGTTATTTTATGATCGATCGTAGAGTGCTCAGGCTTGAACTTGCTTGATCTTTTACTTATTTTTCTTTTTCTTCTGCATATTTTTTGATTTTGTTTTTTCAACCATATTACAAAAGTCAACAAAATAACAAAAACATCTTCCTTATCTTCCTAATTTTAATATATATATGATTTTTGAATTATAATTAATATATTTAATTTCATCTTTAACATTGGTTCCACCTAAAATAGTAGTTGCCAAATTCAGTGGCTTGCTAATCTTTTACTTCAACTAAACAAATGTCTTTTGTTGAATTCTACCCCATATAAAGAACTCACCAATGTTAATTTTGTGATCAGAATTAGCAAAACTCAGAAAATAAACAGAAATTACATACACGAACACAACGATACCTTTGGAAAACCTCCATCTTGGAGGAAAAACCCACCAACAGGATTCAGATCTATATTATTGATGTCAGCAGTAGTACAATAACATATTCACCCACTTAGGGCATAAGAAAACTGACTTATCTGATCACCATAAGAGCAGATGTAACTTCGCCCAACAATGCTGATAATTCCAGTTTGCTAGATGATAATTGGTGTTCATCAACAGTTAGGAGTGGATCACTGAATTTAGAAGAGAGATCGCTGATGTAGTTGATCGTGATGCATTTTGAAAGGCAATAACATGCCTTGTTTATATATCAATTTCATTACTAGGTCGGCCTTTTGTAGTTTGCCGCCAAAATACAAATAACAATTAATTTCAAATTATAATTGCCTTGAGTGCACAAATAGGGCCAGAATTTTATTGATTACAAGTTACATTACTTGGGTCCAGCCCAATTACAATAGGTGATTGATTTATAATTAAATTTTAATTGCCAAAGGCAACATTAAAATTTAATAGCTAGAATCCGATCTAGCTAATTTAAACAACCAATTGCTATTATGGAGTATAAAGCATTGCAATTGTGGAATATGATTTGATAAGCTTTCTCAAATATTGAACTACCTCTTCAAAACTCCTTGCCTCAATCACAATGAAAATCTTGGAACACTTCAAAATGGTTTGTACTTTTAATAAATTCCACTTTTGATAAATTCCTAACAATAGCTAGATTGTTGTCTGGTAAATTTTGATCTCAGTTAATTCATAGACAGGTAATATTTGATCTCAGACTTGGACAACTATTTGGTGATTTCCCTCTTTAAAAGTCTAATAGGTTTTGATCTTGGTTACTTATAGACGTAGCTAATATTAATTCTTAGAATTAGACAACTATTTGGTGACTACCCTCTTAAAAAGTTAATTGAGTATTTGCCAATGTAATCATCAATATGAGTATAAACAAAAAAATCTATTTTCTACAATTCATTTTGATCTTAGGTGCTTCATAGATTTGGCTAATATTTGATCTCATACTTAGCCAACCGCTTGTGAGCATAATTGGAGTGTTTTTTAACACATACATTCCCAGAAACGCAATCGTCTAACACAAAAATGGATGAATGACTTGGTGTTTGTTCAGCACCTCTGCTTGAAGTTAAAGAAAGCTCAAGGTAGGAGTTTTAATAACTTGCACTCAATTGAAGTTGTATTCGTTGGGTTTTCCACTTGTAGGAAAACACTACTTAGTAGTGAGGAAGACTCCCCAATTGACCTTGACAAGATTGATCTAGACTGCGAGTGGATTGTTGTGTTTTCTGTTGATAATTATGTTATCGAGCCTAATGATTTGGAAGTCATGGAAGAAGCCAGCCTTCCGACTCATAGACTCATATTGTTGCAGGAGTTAGGGTAGGTACTTTCCAAGGAGAAGCATCATCAAGGCCTCACGCCCCCTAGCATGCTATTGGCTACATTTGAATTGACATTTTGACATATGTCTCCATCTATGATATTGCGGTATGTTTTGTGCAATGTAATCAACAATATGAATATAAACAATGAAAATCTATTTTCTACAATTAATGGGTTAAACTCTATATTTATTTTCTCTCAATATATCTATGTATGTTGTGGAAATGCCCTTTAATATATATAATTTTTTTTACATTTTTTTGTAAATTCGATTTTCCTCAATTTTTTTCAAAAAATCCTAGTCCTTTGGTTTGTCGATTTATTGCCCAAACGATTTATGCTTCAATGGTTTCGTATAAATAGTAAATATACCTTGCTTCACTTCCGTAGTTTTAAGCCTTTTTAAGCAAGTTGACACGGTCTCCGAAAAGAGTGTTGAATTGTTATGTCCCGTAAAGTTGCAACCTAATGGATTATCACTGCCTTAATAAATACCGACCACAGTCTTTAAACCTGGGTAATAGCTAGGGCCGACCAAGGCAAGAGAACTATATTGGTTAGACTCATTTGGTCGCAAACTATATTGTAATTGACATTTTGACATATGTCGCCATCTATGATACTGCGTTATGTTTTGTGCAATGTAATCAGCAATATGAATATAAACAATGAAAATCTATTTTCTACAATTAATGAGTTAAGCTCTATATTTATTTTCTCTCAATATATCTATGTATGTTGTGGAAATGCCCTTTAATATATATAATTTTTTTTTTACATTTTTTTGTAAATTCAAAATTTCCCCGATTTTTTTCTGATTTTTCCCCATTTTTTTTTTCCAAAAATCCTACTGTGGTTTATCGATTTATTGCCCAAACGATTTATGCATCTATGGTTTTGTATATATAGTAAATATACCTTGCTTATCTTCCGTAGTTTTAAGCCCTTTTAAACAAGTTGACATGGTCTCCAAAAAGAGTGTTGAATTGTAATGCCCCGTAAAGTTGCAACCTAATGGATTATCACTGCCTTAATAAATACCGACTACAGTCTTTAAACCTGGGTAATAGCTAGGGCCGACCAAGGCAAGAAAACTAGCAATTCAAAATAAGGACTGACCAGGGTATGTCTCTATCTTTGGCCATTGCTATCTTCATCCAAACTATTTTGCCAGTGCTTTTCAAAGCAGCATTCAAAGCATGTACACAACACAAAATCCAAAATATATGTTTTTAAGCATGCTCAACCACCAAACCAACTTACAAATTGAGTTGAATCTATGAAAAATTGCATAACATTAGAAGATCGAACCTCCTTTATGGCCTTCTTCAAAATTGCAAACTAGTAATTAACATCCTTATGTTTCCTGGAACAAACAATAGATTTAAGAAAGAACAAACTAGTAGAGCATGAAACAAACTTTAACTCAATGTCTACTTTCACTTGATCGATGGTGTGTTACCTTACTATAGGTCCCATGATAATCATTTTTGCAAATATGACAACCAATGCTTGACGCCCCTTGTATTTTACCCTTGTTGATGACAAATTGAAGCAAGTTATTTTTGTATATTTATTTTAATTTTAATTTTTATATTACCTTGATTTTGAGATGAGGATAGTAGGGGACTATGAGACATTTTTTTGGAGTCGCCGACTTTTTGGGCCATTTTTGGGGATGACAAAGGGCACGACTATGTAAAAAATAGGGAAAATTTAAATATATAGAGGAATTTTAAATATTAATGTGTTAACACCTTATAGAACCTTGATGTATAACACTTGTGTTAAATTGAGAGTTCCAATGAGGGTCAAAGTCAAACAAAGTAACAAAACTCAAACCTTAATTTAAATTCCTTTCAGAATTCATTGCTAATATGCATGTAATATTAAAAATTAGCATACAACCTATACAATAAAATGACCAAAAGCTACAAGTTTCCCTTTTAATTACAATATGAAAATACAAAAAAAGAGAGTACATTGCTGCCACTAATTTTCATGTCTCAACATTGCATCAAAATCAGAATTACAAAATATCAACCAATCCCTCTTCATCAACTTGGGCGACGTCTTTAGGATCAACACCCTACCATAAAGTTGGAGTTTTCCAATATTGTGGAGTTTGTTACCTAAACTCGAAGAGCATATTATTCAAGACCACTAGCTTATTCACTCATATAGAGGTAAGTCTATTCCTCTTGATGGAGTGGATAAAGCCATATCTAGACAAATTTCTCTATGCAGTTGAGGTGACTTGTGAAACGAGGCAAATGGAAAGCATCTTCAACTGTGGTGCATCCTTCCCATGCCATGTTCACTATTCAATAGGGTTAGTTTGAGCAAATTTAGCTCTATCTATATCTGCCTTTGTTTTATTGAATGTTGTGCCATGAAGATTTTTGAAGGCATGTAGTTGTGTGCAAAAAGTAATGAAGACTCATTTTAATACATCTTTCACCTTTAAATCTTTCAAAACACGCTGTTAAATGTCTCATGTCTCTCAAAGACTAGGAGAATCTGTGTCAGCGTATCTAACAACATCTACAACAGGTGAGATGAAGAGCAAATATATTTGCAAAATGCAAACAAAAAGTTCAAAAGAATTAATTGATAAGTTATAAACTTTTAAAGTCGAAACATTGAACAATAAAATTCAAATATTAAAATTAGAATTTTTTTATGAAAATCAGAAATTTAATATATATTTTTAAATAAATCAGCAATTTAATATATATTTTTAAATCATTAAGCAATTTAATAATAAAATAATCAATGTCTTACCTCACAATAGACGACCAATTGTCATCAAACATCCTTTGTTTGATGGATCTTCCTTCAATAGAGCTTGAATCAGGTGAAATGATAATTGATTGATATTCAGTATTTACAAAGGAGATGGAAGCTCCTTAAATAGAGATTACAAGCAAAGTTTGTAAAATGGAAATGAAAGCGTGATATCCCCTCCTAAAATATAATTTAATAGTAAATAAGAATAATTAAATTAATGATCAAATAAATTATAATATAATTTATCACTAATCAACTAAATTAATTATAATAATATAATAGTTAATATGGAATTACTAATTAGCTTCATTATGAACTGTCATTAAAAGTAAGTATAAGTTTATGTTGAAATGTTCTCCTGATGAGGGATATGTTTTGAAGTATTGATCGACTTATCCATACAAACTCTCTCAAGAAGATACCATCATAGCAATCTCATCAAAGTAACACCTTGTACAATGATTATATATTTGATAGCAATCATATGTATGAAGAGAGAAACTTTGATAGTTTATAACTCCAGCCGACAATCAATATGGATAAATATATATCAATGAGGATATCATTAAGAGATATCGATGACATAGAGTACATATATTTTAATCGACTAAATTGAAAGATAATACTCCGATTTGGCAAGGAACATAGTTATCTCTATCATTCAGCAATACATCGATCTTTTTCTAAGACTCATTGAGAAAGGGGATGCAAGTATGAATCATAGAGGTATCACTAAAGGCCAGCTGTCGAAGTGATCCTAACGTTAATGATTCATTGGTAATCTAATTGCCGATAGAAGTAATGGATTAATGGTCACGTACTGTTATTATTTTTATTCAAGACAAACAATACCAAACAACATAGTAAAGGAGGGCAGCGATTATACAAGCTATGCAATAAATTAATTAAAATTACTACCTGACAGCAAGGATTAGGTAGGAGAGACAGATGAGTAAAAACAATGATTAGTATTAATAATAGAAGGGTGCAATCTTTGGCAAGGGGAGTGGATAGTATTGAAGGGATGCAACTGTTGACAAATAGGGGAGTATATATATTGGTTGAAGCCATTCCTTGAGATCATCGAATAGGAATCAGGGAAGAATATATATGAAAGAGGCATTATGTTAGCACTTTTTCTTGCAACACTTACCTAATGATGACAGTATACCGGGTACACTCAGATGCAACCTCTTTTAGGCAAGAGAAAGACTAATTTCTAAGGATTGGATAATATCCTTCTTTGTTTTTGAGCTCCACAGACTTAGGCAGGTTTTGTTAAAGTATTGTTCGTTCGTGTTTAATAAAATGATGAGACAATAGTAATATATATATATATATATATATATATAAAATATAATAATTGAATATATATTAGATTAAAGAGATAATATATATTAACATATTCATGAGTGGAAACCATATATATATATATATAATATAATATAATATAAATTAAATAATAATGAAATGACATAATATTGAATCAGTCGACTTAATAGTCGACTAAATTATCAATATGCATTAGTATAGTGACTGTTATATATTAACAGTCACGATACTATCGTGACTGTTAGTATATAATAGTCACGATAATATTGTGACTGCCGATACTAATTAAAACAGTCGGCTATAAACATGCACTTGGTTATGCAGGTTAATATGTGATTTAATACGTGCATAAAATGATAGCTATAATATGTTAGTATGAATAGTTATGACTCATCAATATGATGAGTCATGTCTATTCATACTCACATCTTTTGGATTCAATATATATAGTCATTGGTTTTGTAGAATCAATCAATAAACCAAGGCAA
>MU225022.1:3638228-3709369 GCA_018584345.1 Thuja plicata | reverse complement strand
TGAACTGTCATTAAAAGTAAGTATGAGTTTATGTTGAAATGTTTTGCTGATGAGGGATGTGTTTTGAAGTATTGATCAACTTATCCATACAAACTCTATCAAGAAGATACCATCATAGCGATCTCATCAAAGTAACGTATAACAATGAAAAGCATATATATATACACCTTATACAATGATTATATATTTGATAGAAATCATATGTATGAAGAGAGAAACTCTGATAGTCTATAACTCCAGTCGACAATCAATATGGATCAATATATATCAATGAGGATATCATTAAGAGATATCGATGACATAGACTGCAGATTTATTAAGCGACTAAATTGAAAGATAATAATCTGATGTGACAGGGAACATAGTTATCTCTATCATTCAACAATACATCAGTCTTTTTCTAAGACTCATGGAGAAAGGCGATGGAAGTATGAATCATAGAGGTATCAATAAAGGCCAGCTGTTGAAGTGATCCTAACATTAATGATTCATTGGCAATCCAATTGCCGATTGAAGTAATGGATTAATGGTCCGTACTATTATTATTATTATTATTCAAGACAAACAATACCAAACAACATAGTAAGGGAGGGCAGCGATTATACAAGCTATGCAATAAATTAATTGAAATTACTATGTGATAGCAAGGATTAGTTAGGAGAGACAGATGAGTAAAAACAATGATTAGTATTAATAATAGAAGGGTGCGAGGGAGGGCAGCGATTATACAAGCTATGCAATAAATTAATTGAAATTACTATGTGACAACAAGGATTATTTAGGAGAGACAGATGAGTAAAAACAATGATTAGTATTAATAATATAATGGTGCGATCTTTGGCAAGGGGAGTGGAGAGTATTGAAGGGATGCAACTGTTGACAAATAGGGGAGTATATATATTGGTTGAAGCCATTCCTTGAGATCATTAAATAGGAATTAGGGAAGAATATATACGGAAGAGGCATTATATAGAGGAACTACAAGTATGTTGACAGATTAACAAATCTATATTCAACATCTGCCAACAAATCTGACAGCCAGAACACATGGATATATATATATATATATATATATATATATATATATATATATATCTGATAATAATAATTAATCAGAATCATTTATATTATATTATATATATACACTAATAATTCAGCAGTGAATATACATATATATAATGCATAAGGTATAGATATAAAACTATGTTACCCCGAGTTTCCGAGACGGGAAAACGGATTTTCGGGACATTTTTTTTTACCAGAGCATGGGACGGCTATATATATATATATCTGAATTTATTTTATAATTTATATAGAGAATCGGAAATCTTATATCTCAAATATATTCATGAATTTGAATTGATAACATTGTTACATTCATCATAGCTGTAGCAACACAATAATTTAAATTAATTTACTACTAATAATTACTAATTAATAAATTATCAATGTCAAAATTGAATCATCATAGAATAGGAACATAGGATGACATCAAATGAGAGAATGAAAAGTATCATAGATTAAGATTTATAATTATATCATAGATTAAAATATGATAAGGCTGCAAGTTTCAACGAAAAATCTTATTACCCTTCCTAACATATAAAAAAATTAATAAAGGTAAAACGACATACTTTGACATTGCTGTGTACACTTTCAACTTTCCTTAGTTTAGGGCTTAGGCAGCCAGGGTTCAAATTCTCAACTGTTATTCAAGCTTAAAGTTTAGGGCTTTAGTTTGGTATTGTCTAACATTGGTAGGTGTACCTACCCCACAAACCTCCTTCCATGTAATTGGTAACAACAATGGCATAGCAGCAATGAATGTCTTGTTAATGCGAAGGGTCAAAAATTTAGTGGAAGTTGTTGGATGTAAAATAATTCTACCCTTGTTTTAGAGCTATGATGTTCTGTATCACAAAAGCTAGTTTCTATAGTATATTGATTCTAACCGATTTGTCTGAACAGATTTTAGACATTTCTGATGTGGAAGTCAAAGAAACCAAACTAATGGGTGATACACTAATCATCATTGTTGCGGTGAGTTGATTCCTTGAATTCAATTATTTGATCTCTAGTTTTGCATTTTTGAAGTCATTTGCTGAAATTTTGAAACATTTATATTGACTTTTTGGGAATGTGTTAAGTGGTTTACTCACTTATTTTCTTGTATACTCTAGTTCCAGACACAACAAACTTTTTGCGTGAGAGATAGAAGTGGTAAAATCATAGAGGGTGGAAAGGTAAAATACAGGATGCCATCTAGAAATTTCTATTGATATTATCATATTAAAAACTAAAGCAACATCGTGGTGGATATATCTCTGATTAATTTGACAAATTGACCTTGATAGGACGATATTCACACCATATATTATGCATGGGCAATGCAACAGATGGATTCTGGAGAAATGACAAAAGGTGTAATATATCCTACATGGAGGTTGAGGGAGATGCAACAATTGGGAATTCAATCCCTTATTTAATTTTTTGTTTACATTTCCAATAAAGTATTCCTTGGGAGTATGATTTATTAAAATTATATGTACTTTATGATTTTGGTAGTATATGGTTATAGAAAAGAGCTGTTATGTCGGTATATTTCGTATCTCGGTTTAAATTATTGAAATTAAAAGGCATTATAGATCTTAAATCTCTTTTAGCCATATTGTTGGTGGGAAAGTTATAGATGGGATTGCGTTTCCATTGTTCCAAGTGCTGATAAGAAAATGCCATCACCATTATTTTTTATTTTACATCCATTTTTGAGTGCTACATTCAAATATTAGCTGTATCACCAAATGCCTAGGTGCATTTTCTTCTCTAAAATCTTTTTGCTGTCACTCAAAGATTTGACAGGTTTAAACTAAATTGGAATATTATTGTTTAATCAGAGCAATCACACAGGAAATTGCCCATAAGATCCTTGTTTGGCAAGGGGAATTTAGATGAAGGTGGACCTTTGTTAGCAAGTGTCTTCCATGATTACTATTAAGTTTAGTTTATTTAATATTCATTTGTATAATAAACTTTAAAGGGAAAAGATATTTTTTCAACAGGAATCTTTAGCAAGTGCTTAATATGATTCTAAATAAAGTGTTGTGAATTTGACCTAAGCTGCTTCTTGAAGTGATGTGTAAGAGCAGTGATTGGTAGTGGTTGAATTGCACGAGGTTATATACATAGAGTATTAGTTATATACATATTTTGTTGATGGCACATGTGGGCTTCTTACCCCTAAATATGTTTGTTTAAATTATCTAAAAAGATGGTCCTTATTCGAGCAATACGAACCTTGGCTCTCCAGAACATATTAGTTATGTATTTTTTTTATAATGGTTACATGTGGATTTTTACCCCTTATGCTTTTCCAACTTATTTATAATAAAATAGTTTTTCTCTTTGTTATTTGAAGGACAAGTATTCAAGTAAATATTCCATTTGTTTTGTCCATGACCCTTTGCATTTACTCATGGTGTCATTGAAAACAACCTTAGGCCACCTAGTAGTTTCCAATTGTACAATTCTTTTTAGCTTCCATGTGGTCAATTATTTTTAAGTAACTTATGAGATGCACCATTGCAATTGCTTTAGTAGGTGCAACCCCCATTTTACTCTACATAATTTCATATGGAATTGTACCTTATATTTTGAAGTTGCTTGTAGTCAAGTATTTTTGAACTCTCGGATTTTTCCATTTAAAATTTGATGTCATGCTAGTTAACAATTCACACCAATAGAGTGTTTTTTTATCGACAATATTAACTTGTGAGCATGGTAACCTAGTAGGGGCAATGATGACACCAACCCATCGAAGGTGGTCATAAAACATCATTAACATTGTTTATTTGGGCTAAACTGGGGATTTGATTAGTGGCTGCACCATTAACAATGCAACCACAACTATTACACCACAAGAGGATCCCCCACACCCATAGAGTGTTACTAGAGGCACTAAGAGCCTAAAAAATAATTTTAATGGTTTTCTTGTTTCATGAATCTGTGTTTCTGTATTTATTTTCGAGAGGATTTGTTGCGTTCCAACTCGCCAAAGTTTTCTTTTTTCTATAGCCATCGCAATTAAGCTTGTCATTGAGGTCAATCCCAAGATATTTGTACTCAAGTTACTATTTCAAGAGCGTTGCCTTGAAAGTAGAATTTATTCTAGTTTCTTTTTTTATTATTTGTAACAATCGTGATTTTGGTGTTGGTGGTATTAACTTGCTTCGCCACTGCTCTACATAAATGTTCAAGGGCATATGAACATAAATGTTCAAGGGTATATAAATGCTCTTGCAACCCGTGAGCTGTTTTAGCTATAAAAATAAGGTCATCAACATATAAAAGAGGCTTGACCACCTTTCCATTTCGACCATTTTCAAGTTTTTTGATATATAAATTGAAGAGAGTAGGAGATAGAGGGCACTTTTGTTTGACCCTAATGCTACCCCTTAATTGAAATGCCCACTAAAGTTCTGATTTTAACTTAAATTTCTTTATAAAGCCTTTGAACTATTGATCTTAAATACAAAAGAACTTAATTTCCATGCTACAACAAAAAATATCTCCCCTTTATTCTCAAACCTTTTCATTGATGTGCCTCAAAGTTATTTTATGATCGATCGTAGAGTGCTTAGGCTTGAACTTGCTTGACCTTTTACATATTTTTCTATTTCTTCTGCATATTTTTTGATTTTTTTTTTCAACCATATTAAAAAAGTCAATAAAATAACACAAACATCTTCCTTTTCTTACTAAGCTTTTTCATTGACGTGCCTCAATGTGTTTCTATGATACTGTAGAGTGCTTAGGCCTAAAACTTGACCTTAATTTTCTTTTTATTCTGCACACTTCATAATTTATTTTTCAATCATACTACTATCAATTTCACAACCAAGGGGTTGATAGTTGTGGCTTTGTAATCGGAAGGGCTATTAACATCACTATTCTTAAATAGAAGTATCTCTTAGTTGGTTGTCCACTTTCTTTGAAACACTTGCAAAATGATGTTGAAAATTTTCATAATGTAAAAAAATTAATTGGATTTTCTATCCACAAAATTTTAATGCCAATATCAATTTCAAGTAAGGTGGAAAGATCTATAGCGACATTGACCAAGGGAGAGGGATCTACATTTGATTGCGTCTCGTAAAGTTGTCTTGCATATTCAAAAGCATTGATTAGTTGAAATGTCTTTTAGTTTGCTTCTTTCATGGTTGAAGCTCCTTCCAGAAAAGCCGAGTTATCCTTTCCAAGGTAGATTTACTCTTTTTGTCTTGTGCTCATGAATTCAACTTTTTTCTTTCATCAACTTGTTAAAGTTTGGTAAACGTTCTTGAACCTAACTACTAGGCACTTATGATATATTGCCAGTTCACCTATAGTCTACTAAGTAGTTATGTGCTCACCCTAGAGGAACTTTAGGATACACAGTAATCTACCTACCATCGTTACTCTCTCTTGGACCGTCTCTTCCATATTTTAAACCATTGACTAGTTGAAATGTCATTAATCTTCCAATTAGTTTTTCCAAGGTAGATTAATTCTTATTGTTTTGTGCTCATGAATTCAATTTTCTTTCTCTTTCTTAAAATCTACTTCTACAGCTTAATATTTATCGCGTGCTTGTTTGACTCTTCCAAACTTCTTACAATTTCACATTCCTCATCAAACCAAACATTAACTATAAAGTAATTAAATTTGATTCCTTATTTTTTGTACATTTCCTAAGAGCTCCTTGAATTATATTTGTTAACTCATAATTATTGAGGGCTTTTAGATGAATTTTATCCTTTTTGATTAATGTCTCTATGGCTGCCTTGAAGGTCAAAATATTTTCTTGTGTCAAAATAGATCTACACTTTGGAGAGATTGCCAACAACATTGAGTCTTCTTATCAAGTTGCCTCTTCTCATACCAAGATAACATGTATGACATTGTTGTGGTGAGTTGATTCCTTGAATGCAATTATTTGATCTCTAGTTTTGCATTTTTGAAGTCATTTGCTAAAATTTTGAAACATTTATATTGATTTTTTGGGAATGTGTTAAAGTGGTTTATTCACTTATTTTCTTGTATACTCTAGTTCCAGACACAACAAACTTTTTGCGGAGGGTGGAAAGGTAAAATACATGATGCCATCTAGAAATTTCTATTGATATTATCATATTAACAACTAAAGCAACATTGTGGTGGATATATCTCTGATTAACTTAAAGGTTTATTAATTTGACAAATTGACCTTGATAGGATGATATTCACACTGTATATTATGCATGGGAAATGCAACAGATGGATTCTGGAGAAATGACAGAATGTGTAATATATCCTACATGGAGGTTGAGGGAGATGCAACAAATGGGAATTCATTCCCTTATTTAATTTTTTGTTTACACTTCCAATAAAGTAATGCTTGGGAGTATGATTTATTAGAATTATATGTACTTTATGATTTTGGTAGTATATGGTTAGAGCAGAGAGCTGTTATGTCGATTTATTTCGTATCTTGGTTTAAATTATTGAAATTAAAAGGCGTTATAGATCTTAAATCTCTTTTAGCCATATTGTTGGTGGGAAAGTTCTAGATGGGATTGCATTTCCATTGTTCCAAGTGCTGATAAGAAAATGCCATCACCATTATTTTTTCATTTTACATCTGTTTTTGAGTGCTAGATTCAAATATCAACTGTATCACCAAATGCCTAGGTGCATTTGGTTATATAAAATCTTTTTGCTGTCACTTAAAGATTTGACAGGTTTAGACTAAATTGGAATATTATTGTTTAATGAGAGCAATCATAGGAAATTGCCTCTAAGATCCTTGTTTGGCAAGGGGACTTTAGATGAAGGTGGACCTTTGTTTGAAGGTGTCTTCCTTGATTACTATTAGGTTTAGTTAGTTTAATATCAATATGTATAATAAACTTTAAAGGGAAAAATAATTTTTTCAACAGGAGTCTTTAGCAAGTGCTTAATATGATTCTAAATGAAGTGTTGTGAATTTGACCTAAGCTACTTCTTGAAGAAGTGATGTGTAAGAAAAGTGATTGGTAGTGGTTGAATTGCACGAGGTGCAAAAATTTCACTCTGAATTCTCTCCAGAGAATGCCCCAATAGTACAACACTATGTGATGATGGTGTTTTTTAAAATATATACTTGTTCCCTTTGTATACATTTTTCTAGTAAGAGATGTATGCAAAATGTGATTGAATAACAAAACCTATTAGCATCAATAAAGGTTCTCTTAAACAGGTATAAAAAAGGTCGCTGCAACTTTTCTCATTTTGGAAAGGGTACATTATCAAAGTGGATCAAAACCTAGAGCCTACATATTTGTTCAAGGAAAATTAATTATATTGGAAAAGTCTGCATGGAGGAGCTATATGTATATAAATGGTGACTGACAGAGGTTGGGTTCCATGATGTACAAAAGTGTGAGGAAAATGCTATAGTACTTTAGAATGATGTGATGGTGTTGTTTGATTTTGCATGTATACTTTTTCACTGGACGTTGATTTTTCTAGTGAATGATGAATGACATTCTAACACCCAAGGTTCTTTTAAACAGGCATGACAAAAGTCGCTCGAACTTTTGGCATTTTGGGTAGGGGCTACAATCAAAGTTGATAAAACTCTATATTTTTTCCAAAGCAACGTTATTTAAGTCATGGATTTGTTATTGGAAAATCTTGGATTGATAAGACTTTATATGAGAAATTGATCTCATTCAATTCAATGAAATTTTTTGGGTAGATAACATTGTCATCTATGCAAACAGTGTTAGTCCTTTGTTCTTGGCATTGATAACACTTTTGTCTTTTTTTCTCATTGCTAAACTAGAACTTCACGTTTTACATCAGTTCTTTTTGGCTTGTTAATACAAATCAATTTTCATTTATTGGCGTAGCCAACCAAGGTATATATTATATTCCAATATGCACATTTATTTAGCTTTTGAAATATTTTACCTGGTACAAGAATCAAGATATTTAAGTGGGGATGCGTAATATAAGTATTGAAAGTGAGAGTTTAGTGATGTGCATAACCAAATGTTTGGACATGATCAACCACCAAACTTGAGTCGATTAAGAGAGTGTAAGATATAAACAATTGCACTTATGCTATTGGGCTAGGAAATTTAGTTTTTGTGAGGGCACTTTCCTCTATAGTGAGAATGTTTTAAAGTCGAGCTTAATTAACTGGTAACTGATCTCGAGCATTATTAAGGATGATCTGTTTAAAATACTAGTCTATGTTTTGAGGAAAAAATATCGTTTGGAAACATACAACTTAGCAATGAAATAGAAGGTAACAAATGCTTACTTTACTATTAATCAGGTCTACGACATGTCAAAAGTGAGGAAATCTTATGATAGTTAGCAACAATTTTACTATGCTATTGGGGGATTTGAATATGTGGAGTATGAGTGGAAACAATATTATTTGAGTGGTTTTGAGGGCAATTGTCACAGGAAAATTGTAGATTGGTTAATGCATTTGCACACAGTCAGTGTACAAAAATAGTTTTGGAATGCACAAAGCTCTTGGATTGGGGAGACCTAATGTTTGAACCTCAATGAAAAAGTGTCTTGAAAGTGAAAGATGCTTGGTCAGATTTAAGTTAATTATTACCGCAAATATGATATGAGTATTTCTCTCTTGAATAATGAACGAAGCAACATCAACGAGGAGTAACCAATATGTGAATAAGAACAATCTCTGGAAGAAATGTATTTGTATTGGTGATGCAAATATGATATGATATGTCTGAAGGTTAACATTTTTAATATGGGGAAAATTGTAGTAAGTTAGCATGTAGGATGTGAATGTGTATGAGGGATCCTTAATCTCTTGAGGTAGGCACACATATTAAGCTTGATGAATTTTGTGAAGCGTTCATCTAATCACTAATGTGACACCATTGATTGCATTAAAATCTCATTACAGATGCATTTTCAATAGTAGGATCGTGTGAAATATTTTCATATGTATACTTTGATCTTTTAATGGTCAGAAGTCTAGGAGAGTCAGTTTTGTTGTTTTGGTCTTCTGCAATTCAGTTATTCTCTTATTCAAGGAGATGATAAGCATCACCATATATTCAATGGTCTATTAAACAACTATTGTTAGCCTTGCATGCCCATCTTTGATGTTTTTGAAGGCTTGACACTACATAGTTGAGTGTATTTTGATTCCATTATGTGGTACTCAAAAATTCTACACCATTTCTTTTTGTGCTTCTTTAGATCTTTTCTACCTTTTTGTTTTACATCAAAGCTTATGAAGTTGATTCTTAGTTGAGCAATGCGAATCTCTTGTCTCTCCATAGAGTATTAGTTATATACATATTTTGTTGATGGCACATGTGGGCTTCTTACCCCTAAATATGTTTGTGTAAATTATCTAAAAAGATGGTCCTTATTTGAGCAATATGAACCTTGGTTCTCCACAACATATTAGTTATGTATTTTTTTTATTATGGTTACATGTGACTTTTTACCCCTTAATCTTGTCCAACTTATTTATAATAAAATAGTTTTTCTCTTTGTTATTTGAAGGACAAGTATTCAAGTAAATATTCCATTGGTTTTGTCAATGACCCTTTGCATTTGCTCATGGTGTTATTGAAACAATCTTAGGCCACTTGGTAGATTCCAATTGTACAATTATTTTTAGTTTCCATGTGGTCAATTCTTTTTAAGTAACTTATGAGATGCACCATTGCAATGGCTTTAGTAGGTGAAACCCCCATTTTAGTCGAAATAATTTTATATGGAATCATACGTTATATTTTGAACTTGCTTGCAATCAAGTATTTTTGAACTCTCGGATTTTTCCATTTAAAATTTGATGTCATGCTAGTTAACAATTCACACCAATAGAGTGTTTTTTTTATCGACAATGTTAACCTGTGAGAATGGTAACCTAGTAGGGGCAATGATCACACCAACCCATCGAAGGTGGGCATAAAACATCATTAACATTGTTTATTTGGGCCAAAGTGGGGATTTAATTAGTGGCTGCGCCATTAACAATGCAATCACAACCATTACACCACAAGAGGATCACCCACACCCAAAGAGTGTTACTAGAGGTACTAAAAGCCTAAAAAATAATTTGAATGGTTTTCTTGTTTCATAACTCTGTGTTTCTATATTTATTTTTGAGAGGATATGTTGCGTTCCAACTCGCCAAAGTTTTCTTTTTTCTATAGCCCTCCCAATTAAGCTTGTCATTGAGGTCAATCCCAAGATATTTGTACTCAAGTTACTATTTCAAGAGCGTCACCTTCAAAGTAGAATTTATGCTAGTTTCTTTTTTGTTTTTGGTAACAATTGTGATTTTGGTGCTGGTGATATTAACTTGCATCACCACTGCTCTACATAAATGTTCAAGGGCATATAAATGCTCTAGCAACCTATGAGCTAATTTAGCAATCAAAATAAGGTCATCAACATATAAAAGAGGCTTTACCACCTTGCCATTTTGACCATTTTCAAATTTGTCGATATATAAATCAAAGAGAGTAGGAGATAGGGGGCACTTTTCTTTGACCCTAATGCTACCCCTTAATTGAAATGCCCACTAAAGTTCTAATTTTAACTTAAAATTGTTCATAAATCCTATGAACTATTTCTCTTAAATACAAAAGAACTTAAGTTCTTCCATGCTACAAAAAAAAATATCTCCCCTTTATTCTCAAACCTTTTCATTGATGTGCCTCAAAGTGATTCTATGACCGATCGTAGACTGCTCATGCTTAAACTTGTTTGACCTTTTACTTATTTTTCTTTTTCTTCTGCATATTTTTTGATATTGTTTTTTCAACCTTATTACAAAAGTCAACAAAATAACAAAAAAATCTTCCTTTTATTCCTAAGATTTTTTATTGACCTGCCTCAATGTGATTCTATGATACTGTAGAGTGCTTAGGGCTAAAACTTGACCTTGATTTTCTTTTTCTTTGCACACTTGTTGATTTATTTTTCAATCATACTACTATCAATTTCACAACTGAGGGGTTGATATTTATGGCTCTGTAATCGGAAGGGCTATTAACATCACTATTCTTAAATAGAAGTATCTCTAAGTTGGTTGTCCACTTTCTTTGAAACCCTTGCAAAATGATGTTGAAAATTTTCATAATGTAAAAAAATCAATTGGGTTTTCTATCCCTAAATTTTTAATGCCAATATCAATTTCAAGAAAGGTGGAAAGATCTGTAGAGACGTTTACCAAGGGAGAGGGATCTACATTTGATTTCTTCTCGTAAAGTTGTCTTGCATATTCAAAACAATTGATTGGTTGAAATGTCTTTTAGTTTGCTTCTTTCATGGTTGAAGCTCCTTCCAAAAAAGCTTTGAGGTATCCTTTCATGGGCAGATTAACTCTTTTTGTTCTCTTCTCATGAATTCAACTTTTTTCTTTCATCTTGTTAAATTTTGGTAGACCTTCTTGCGCCTAAGTACTAGGTGCTTATGATATACTGCCGGTTCATCTATAGTCTACTAAGTCGTTATGTCCTCACCCTAGAGGAACTTTAGGATACACAATAACCTATCTACCATTGTTACTATCTCTTGGAACCTCTCTTCCATATTTTAAACCATTGACTAGTTGAAATGTCATTAAGCTTCCAATTAGTTTTTCAAAGGTAGATTAATTATTATTGTTTTGTGCTCATGAATTCAATTTTCTTTCTTTCTTAAAATCTACTTCTACAACTTAATATTTATCATGTGCTTGTTTGACTCTTCCAAACTTCTTACAATTTCACATTCCTCATCAAACCAAACATTAACTAGAAATTAATTAGCTTTGATTCCTTATTTTTTGTACATTTCCCAAGAGATCCTTTAATTATATTTGTTAACTCATAATTATTAAGGTCTTGTAGATGAATTTTATTCTTTTTGATTAACGTCTCTATTGTTGCCTTGAAGGTCAAACAATTTTCCTGTGTCAAAATGGATCTACACTTTGGGGAGATTTCCAACATAATTCAGTCTTCTTATCAAGTTGCCCCTTCTCATACCAAGATAACATAAAGTAAATTAGGTTATAGTTTGATTTTAAATCCCAAATATGGTCACCAATAATAACATCCTCTATCCTTCTAGTCAATCTTTGCGAGAAAAATGTATGGTAAATGATGCTTCATGTGTGTGTATTACATGTAATTTTTTTGCTTCTTCCATCTATCCAAACTATTTCGAATAAGTAAGTTGAACGCACCACACAAAGAAATCAATTCCTCCCTATTACCCCTATTTTTGAAACTTGGCCAAATTTTAGACTTTCAGATAGTGATCCCTTTGACCTGATTATTATTTATATATGTCCTTTGATATCCTATGTGTTTTGCTGGAAATACTTTAATCTCAACCTTACAAGTTGCTGGATATCACTTTTGGAAGCAAATGAAAAACTCAAATTTTATAAAGTGCATGAAATAAACCCTTTTCCCATCACATGTATTTTCATACAGAAACAAATGAATCATAAGAACTTTGGAGGGTTGGAATGATCTACATCGAGAAAGATGGATGCAATAGGGGCAGTCAAAAGCTTTAAGTTTGAGGCTTAATTAGAGGAATACGACATAGGAATACCATATATGAGCCATATTTTAGACCACTAAAATTTCATTGGAGGATGAGGTACCTAACGTGGTTCAAAATTTCTTGTCTTTCCCGTGGTTCTGACAACCACTATGAAGGGTGAGTTTGGAATAAGTTTGGGACATGTTTGAGTTGACCTAGTGGTGGATAATTCATACTCTTGAAAGGGAGGTCACAAGTTCAAATCCCATTGGGGTAGGGTATGTATGCCTCATAAACATATGTCATAGTGGACTATGAAAGGACCTTTCCTTTCCTTTCCTTTTGTTAGAAAAGTCAGACTGACCACCAAATCAAAAAGCATTCAGCAATTTTGGAATACAAATAACACATCAGAGGATCAGGGTTTGACTGAAATGTGGTTCCAAAGTTTCATTCTTAAAATCTACTTCTACAACTTAATATTTATTGTGTGCTTTGATTCCTTATTTTATGACTGAAATGTGGTTCCAAAGTTTCATTCTTAAAATCTACTTCTACAACTTAATATTTATCCTGTGCTTTGATTCCTCATCAACCAAACATTAACTAGAAAGTAATTAGCTTTGATTCCTTATTTTTTTTACATTTCCCAAGAGCTCCTTGAATGAGATTTGTTAACTCATAATTATGGAGGCCTTGTAGATGAATTTTATCCTTTTTGATTAACCTCTCTATGATTGCCTTGAAGGTCAAACAATTTTCTTGTGTCAAAAGAGATCTACACTTTGGAGAGATTGGCAACGACATTGAGTTTTCTTATCAATTTTCCCATTCTCACACCAAGATAACATAAAGGAAATTGGGTTATAGTTTGATTTTAAATCCCAAATATGCTCACCAATAATAACACCCTCTATCCTTCTAGTCAATCTTTGTTAGCAAAATGTATGATAAATGATGCTTCATTTGTATGTATTACATGTAATTTATTTTGTTTCTTCCATCTATCCAAACTATTCCAAATAATTAATTTGAAGGCACCACACAAAGATAGAAATTCCTCCCTATTACCCTTGTTTTTGTAAATTGGCCAAATTTTAGACTTTTAGATAGTGATCCCTTTAACCTACTTATTCTTTATATATGTCCTTTGATATCCTGTGTGTTGCTGAATATCACTTTTGGGAGCAAATGAAAAACTTAGAGATAAAGTGCATGAAAGAGACCCATTACCCATCACATGTATTTTCATAAAGAAAAAAATGAATCATAAGAACTTCAAAGGGTTGGAATGATCTACATCGAGGAAGATGGATGCAGTAGGGGCAGTTAAAAGCTCTAAGCCTAAGGCTTAATTAGAGGAATACAACAAAGGAATATCATATATGGTCCATATTTTGGACCACTAAAATTTCATTGGAGGATGAGGTACCTGACGTGGTTTGAAAGTTTTTGTCTTTCCCGTGGACCCAACAACCGATATGAAGGGAAATTTTGAAATAAGTTTGGGAGATGCTTGATTTGGCTTAGTGGTGGAGAACTTGTACTCTTGAAAGGGAGGTCACAAGTTCAATCCTATTAGGGTAGGGTTATGTACTCCTCGTAAATATATGGTTGGTATAGCTAACTATGAAAGGAAATTTCCTTTCCTTTCCTATTGTAAAAAAGTCGAGTAGATCACAAAATAAAAAAGAATTTACCAATTTTGAAATCTGAATAACACATCGAAGGATCATGGTTTGAATGAAATGTGGTTCCAAAGTTTCATTCTTTTGCAATTTCCCAACATCCAAACATATGGTGAACGAAAGAGGTGGTTAGGCCACTGTTACAAAGATTTTTGGTGAAGCCGTGATTGATATTACGATTAGAATTGGGGACCTCCAAGAATTCTTAAACCAAGTCAAAAAGTATAAATGTATGTATATGATGCTGATTTATTGACTGTATGTATAGTCAGGTGGTAGGCAAACTTCCAGATATATATATATATATATATATATATAAGGTCAAGCTTGGATCGAATAGTGTGTGGATGTGTGTGTGAAGATATATGTTTTGTGATATGAAGGGTGAAGGTGAAATTAGATGGGATTCTGATTGAGTACAAAACATATAGAGCTACAAACCAATATCTGATCAGTGAGGATCAAGTAATTAAAAGTCAGTTTAGAGATATGAATCAGCAAAGATAGTTGCTTATCAAAACAGATCAATCCATTGTTACTCTCTAACAATATTAGCAGTGAACAAAATTTCTTAACAGAGTAGACTTAATAGTCTTTTGTAAATCCTCTGACAAGGTGACATTTCTACATTAAAGTGTTTTAAGACCTCTAACAAGGCCACTCCTTATAGGGTGATTAAATCCTCTAACAGGGCCATACCTAACAGTGTGTTATTGTAACCTTTAACAAGGTTGGCTCCTAACAGGGCTCACTTCAGAAGTGTGAAAACAATGACTAGTTGCAATTGGTGGTTTTTCCCATATTGGGTTTCCACATTAAATCTTGGTGTTATCTGTGTACATTTTATTTGATTTATGGTTTATGTTTATGCAATTAATTACTAAAGGATAATCAAAGTTAATATATTAATATTTTCTACGTTAACCGAGTGACAGTGGAATATCTGTGTTAACCGAGCAACAATGATAAATTTGTTTAAGACATCTAAGGGACTTGGATTTATTTTGATGGTAACTGATTCACCCCTCCCCTCTCAGTTACTCAAATCATTTCCAAAAATTGGTATCATAGCTGCAAGTTCTTACAGGGAAGGTTTAAAGGCCTAAGCTAAAGATTAGAAATGTCTTACAGAAGGGAGATCCCCAAGCTTAAAAAGGACAACTTTGTTGCATGACAAGATTTTATGAGGCTACATCTATCTACTATTAGAGACATTGGTTTGCAATTCTTGGATCATAGGTATGTGGAACCATCGAGACCTTTGAATATGGATCAGATGGTGGACATGAAGCATCATAACATAATGATGATTGATATAGCCTCCGCACTCAGCTATTCTGAATTTGATGAAGTCAAGGACTGCCCTACTGCCTTTGATATGTGGAACAAACTACATGATATTTATGGAGGAGATGAAAATGTAAAGAGAGCCAAAGAAAAAAGTCTCAGAGGTCAGTTTGATCTAATGAAAATGAAAGAAGGAGAAGACATTACAAAGTACAGTGAAAGAATCAAGAAAAGTGTAAGTGCAATCAGAGCTGCTAGTTGAACAACTAAAGACAAAACAATAGTAAAAAAGGTATTGAGAACTTTACTTCCTATCTATGCAATTAGAGTTTCATATATTCAAGAGATGAGATGTAGTAATGACATAAATCTTGATGGATTGGTTGGAAGAATTACAACTTTTGAGTTGCATAACTTTGACAAATATTCTCCCAATCCTAGCAATCTTGAGTCAACATTCAAAGCTAAATTAAACCTTGGAAAGATGAAAGGAAAATTGATTAACAGTGACAGTGATGATGATTCTGATGATGAAGATATGGAAATCATTGAAACATTACTTGCAAGGAGAGATGTAAAAGGAAAAGGATAGTACAAAGGAAGAATACCATTTATTTTCTTTTCATGTGATGAGGTTGGCCACGTTGTTGCTAAGTGTCCAAACAAGGATGACAAAGGTGAGAGAAAGCTCAACATGTACAAAGGCAAGAAAGATTTCAAAAGCTACAAAAGCTAGAAGGAAAAAGGTAAGAAATCTTGTTATATTGCTAAAGATTCTGATAGTGATGAAGATGAAGATGAAATGGTTTACATTGCTATTAAGGATGATCCAGATAGTGAAGATAATGAAAAGAATGCACTATACTCTCATATTTGTAAGAATGACACTTGGATAATTGATAGTGGTTATTCTCCCAACATGAATGGTGATAAAACCAAATTTGAACATCTGGAGCACTATGATGGTGGGAGTGTCAGTTTTGGGAATGAAGAACCCTGATATGTGAAAGGTAAAGGTTGTATTTCTCTTACTGAAGGAATCAAGTGAGATAATTATTATTGGGCTGAAGGACTAAGGCATAATCTACTAAGTGTGGCACAACTAAATAAAATTGGTTTTAAGTTAGATTTCATGAATGGTAAGGCCAAGCTCCTGGATAGTAAAGGGAACCAAGTTGGAACTGGTAGAAAACAAAAAGGTAATATATTCTATCTTGATCTTAATGAAAGTTCATGTTTTATTGCAAAAGTAGAAGAAAGCTGGTCATGGCATAAAAGGTTGTGTCATGTGAATTTTGAAAACCTGATCAACATAAGAAAGAACTTAAGAGTAAGAGGTATACCTATTATGAAGAACCCTGAATTAGTAATATGCAAACAATGTCAAATCTGGAAGATGGGCAACATAAGCTCCAACAGGAAAAATTACAATACAGAAGAAGTCTTGGAATTGGTAAATACTGATTTATGTGGACCAATTGGAACAACAAGTCACACAGGTGAGAAGTACTTGATTCTATTTGTTGATGATCATTCTAGAATGATGACTGTCACATCTCTCAAAGAAAAATCAGAAGCTTTTAAGAAGTTCAAATGGTACCTAGCCAGAGTTGAAAAAGAAACAGGAAAGAAACTTAAATGCCTAAGATCTAACAGATGAGGAGAATTCATTTATAGTGAAGTTAATGAATTCTACAATGAAAGAGGAATCAAAAGACAAGTATCTACCCCAAGTACACCACAACAGAATGATATTGCAGAAAGAAGGAACAGATCCATCATGGATTGTGCAAGAACCTTGATGATTGAAAAGAATGTTTCTACCAAATACTAGAGGGAAGCAATCAACACTGCAATTCACACCTTGAACTGAGTTCTACTGAAGAAAGGTACTAATAAGACACCTTTTGAATTATGGTATGGCTACAAACCTAATGTTCCTTATTTAAAAGTATTTGGAAGTAAATGTTAAGTCTTGAAGGAAACAAGAAATGGAAAATTTGATGTAAAAGGTGATGAAAGTACATTACTAGGCTTCTCCAGCAAAAGAAAAGCATATAAATGTTTGAATCTTACTACTCATAAAGTTATAGAAAGTGCACATGTGAAGATTTATGAGTTTGTAGAGAGAAATAAAGAATAGAGTAGTAAAGAGCCTGAAGACTACATAAACTTTGTGTATTATGAACCTGGTACTATACTTAAGACACAGGAAATGGTGATTGGAAAACAATCATGTCAACCAATGAATTCATCAGCACAAACCTTGTTGCAACCTATGCAACTAGTGAGGCTAAATAAAGAAATAAAATCACTAACAAAGGGATCAAAGTCTCAGACTGAAGAAATCGAGTCGCAGATAGAGGCACTTGAGTCGTAGATAGTGGAACCTAAATATCAGACATAAGAACAATAAAAAATATTTGAGCATGGTCAACATAGTGGAGCAAGCCCAAAATCAAGAAGGAAGGATCTTGTACTTGAAAAATATGTCAGAAGGCATCATGCACCTGAACAAATAATTGGAGATTAGACAAAAGGTGTAATGACAAGGAACATAATCAAAGGTACATGTTTGATAAGTTAAATTGAACCTAAAAATGTTAAAGATACAATGAATGATGAAATATGGATCCAAGCAATGAATGAAGAGATTGAGAGGATAGAAAAGAAAAAAACCTGGACTCTTGTACCTAGACCAAAAGACAAGAATGTGATTGGTACTAAGTGGGTTTTTAGAAACAAGATAAATTAGAAAGGTGAAGTTTCTAGAAACAAAGCTAGAATAGTATGTAAAGGATACACTCAAGAAGATGGTATTGATTATGAATAATTATTTTCTCCTGTTGCAAGACTTGGAGTCAAAACTCTTCTGGCATATGCTGCACATAAAGGATTCAAGGTGTATCAAATGGATGTAAAATCTACATTCTTGAATGGAATTATAGAAGAGGAAGTCTATATTGAGAAACTTGAAGGCTTTGTAGATCCTAAAAAAAATAATAGGGTTTTCAAACTGTACAAAACATTGTATGGACTGAAGCAAGCTTTGAGAGCCTGGTATGAAATATTGTATGGTTACTTGATAAGTATTGGATTTAAGAGAACCAATGATAATAGTAGCTTGTACATCAAAGAAGGACCTCAGAACAAGATACTATTAGCATAAATATTTGTTCATGGCATATTTTTTACTGGATATGATGATTTATGGAAAACATTCTCTAAAGCTATGAGTAAGGAATTTGAGATGTCTATGTTTGGTGAAATCAAATTCTTTGTTGGTTTACAAGTTTATCAGATGAAGGATGGTATATACATTACTCAGTCTAAGAACATCAAAGAGACACTGAAGAAATTTGGGATGGAAGATTATAGACTAGTTGGAACACCCATGCCTACTGGATATAAGCTATCTAAGGATGATGATTCAAAGGAGGTAAATCAGACTACCTACAGATCTATGATTGGTAAAATTCAATATGTTATTCACACTAAACCTGATATTGCATTAGCAGTTGGTATTGTTGCAAGGTTTTCATCTAATCCTAGAGAGAATTAGTTAGTGGCTATCAAAAGGATTTTGAGATATCTTAAGGGTACTGAAGATTATGGATTATGTTATAAGAAAGGAGGAAAATTTGATTTAAAGAATTCTACTGATGCTAATTGGGCAGGAAATGTCAATGATAGAAAGAGCACAAGTGGTGGAACATTATTTCTTGGAAAGAGGTTAGTCTCCTGGATGAGCAAGAAACAAAACTACATTTCTCAGTCTATAGCAGAAGCAAAATATGTTGCTGTAGCAGTAAATTGTTCAAACATCATATGGTTCAAATAGTTGTTGTCAGGTATGAAGGTGGAAATCAAAGGACCAATCATTATCTATTGTGACAACACGAGTGCTATTAATGCATACTAAGACTAAACATATTGCAATAAAGTATCATTTCTTGAGGGAATTGGTTTACGAAAAAGAAGTGATATTAGAATATGTGAATACTAAAGAACAAATTGTAGACATATTCACAAAGCCGTTACCTAAGGATGCATTTTCTTATTTTTTTACTTAACAAAAGGTTTACGATATTAATGCCACATCTTGTGTAAACCTAAAGCTAGAATTTTAATCAACCTGACCCTAGTGCTCCTGTTGTACTAAATCGTAGGGTCTCTATCCATATAATGAGTTGGAATTACCTACTCTGTATCCGCCTTTATTGTGATCCAAAATCAATCTAAGTCTCACCTTGCAATTCAAAAAAACTAACCTCACCTTGTTGTCACCTTTCCGCAATGTATTTAGTACTAGTTGTGTCATCATAGTTGTTTATACTGTTTAAAAAAAAATTGTCTGTGTGTTTTTTCCCTAGTTTTGGGCATGACATTTTGGTATCAAAGCCATGCTTCGACACTAGTAACCTAAACGCATTACATTTCAACTCATTTAAACTTAAATTATTGTGTAGGATGCCTATCATTACATGAGCTGGTCGATGAGCCAGGGGTCATAGAGCTGCACATGTTGGGGTATGATAGGAGAATGCACCACCTCCACCACCTCCACCACCTCCACCACCTCCACCACCTTAGAACCCTAACTAGGATATTTTGGAAGTCCTCTAGGATCTGATTGGGGTAATTCATCAGAGACTACCACCCATAATTTAGCAGTAGATTCCAGAAAGGGAAGCACAAATTTTAGAAGATGATAGAGAAGTTAGTAGAGAGAGGAGTAGAATTCCCCCACCCAAGAATATTGAGGGTTATGGTGATCATGAGGGTGAGTTGGTTCATCAGTTAGAACTACCAACTGAGCATGAGGCACGTTTTAGAGAGAGACCCCCTAGAGATGTTTGAAATGAGATCTAAGAGTTATTGTGACTCCAACCACCCTTGTTTTTAGGATCCACTGATGGGTCAGCAGCAGAGGCCTGGTTACAGAGTTTATGGTAATATTTTGGATTGCGCCCTTATGGGTGTAATCTAAAGGCGCGACTTGTAGTCCATCTTCTATGAGAGAAATCCTCCACTTGGTGGGAGCAGCAGGAGTCCATAGGTGAAGTGAGTATTGACACACTCACTTGGGAGTCTTTTGTGGCCCATTTCTGAGAGAGATAAGTCTCTAATCATTTTAGACAGGGACAGATAGAGGAGTTAAATGATCTCCAATAGAGATAGTGATCTAGTATGAGAGTTAGTTTATCGAGCTCCTTCCATATGTTGATTACATGAAGGATGAGAAACTGCATATCCATCATTTCATTAAGGGACTCAATATATATTTTCAAGGTACAGTACACCTAGGATTTCCTAGGAAATTCAGAGAGACATTTGAGATGAAACTTGTAGCCGAGGATATACATACTAGACAGGAGTCTTGGGATCGGTCTCAGCACCGCCACCCCTTTTCCTAGTAGTCAGGACAACAGAGAACCCCTTGGAAGGGGAACCAGGGTCACTCAGTAGGATCATTTAAGGGTCAACAATCTCAATAGTAGAGATCTTAGTAGGATTCTAGACAAAGGCCTTCACATGGTTATCAGGGCTCTAAGCCAAAATAGTGGTAGTCACAGGGTCCTAGAGAGGATCAGAGGACATAGACCCCTTAGGCACAGCCAGCTAGCACTCAACAATCCTCTAGGGGTGGTTATAGTGGCTCTACTAGGACCAAAGGACCACAATAGTCTAGGTCACAGGGATTATAAATTCAGACCAAAGGGCCATGTTGCACTTGCGGTGGCATGGGTCATATAGCGAGAGAGTGCCCATAGGTACAAGCAGTTGGTGGTCAGAGGGGGGCTACCTTGGAGGCTATGGTTGGAGACATGGGTAGAGCCCATAGATTTTTTGCAACGGTTGATAACAGCCAAGGCAAGCATCAGGCTACAGTTATTGAGGCTGTAGGTATGATACAAGGTAGTATGGTTACTATTTTATTTGATTCTAGAGCTACTGACTCTTTTATATCTCCATATGTAGTGGAGCATTGTGGGCTAGTGGCAGTTAGACAGGATGTCAGTTGGGAGGTAGAGCTAGCCTCAGAAGCAAGGGTTTTAGTAAGTTCCATGGTCCAAAATTGTCAAATTTAGATTGGGGACATGAGCACGATGTCTAATCTATGCATTACCCAATAGGTTCATATGATGTTGTCATTGTCATGGATTGGCTTTATGCCCACAGTGCCAAGATGGATTTTTGAGAGAAGAGGGTTGAGTGTGTGGATGAGCATGGTATTCCTAGAGTGAACTCTGGAGTGTAAAGACCCATATCTCTTTGTATGATTTATGCTATGTAGCTTAGGTGGTGCATGCGAAAGGGATGTCAGCTACTTTCTATCACCATTAGTGATAGAGAGGAGGATTCAGAGAGGGAGCCATCCCTTCATGATTTTTCTATCCTATAGGAGTTTGCAGATGTATTTCCTTTAGAGCTCCCTGGCATGCCTCCACCTAGAGAAGTGGATTTTCACATAGACCTTGTGCCAAGAGCTGAGCCAGTATCAAGAGAACCAGATAGGATGACTGCCCATGAGCTTAGTGAGCCCAAGATTCAGATGGAGGAGCTCTTGGAGAAGGGGAATATTCAACCTAGCGTGTCACATTGGGGTGCACCAGTGATCTTCGTGAAGAAGAAGGATATGTCACTTAGGTTGTGCATTGATGATCGACAATTGAACAAAGTAACTATTGAGAATCGATACCCACTTCCTAGGATCGATGATCTCTTTGATCAGTTACATGGTGCTCGAGTATTCTCAAAGATAGATCTAAAGTCAGGTTATCATCAGTTAAGAATTGTGGAGAGTGATATCCACAAGACTGCATTTCATACAAGGTATGGTCACTACGAATTCACTGTGGTACCATTTCGCATCTTGAATGCTATAGCAGTATTCATGAGTCTCATGAATGGAGTATTTCATACCTTCTTGGATAATTTTTTGGTCATTTTCCTAGATGATATTTTGATATATTCTCATAACGAGAAGGAATATGAGGAGCACCTGAGAGAGGTTTTGCAGAGGTTGAGAGAGAACCAGTTGTTTGGAAGCTTGTCAAAGTGTGCATTCTTCAAACCTAAGGTACATTATTTGGGTCATGTTATATCAGGCGATGGGATCTCAGTAGATCCATTAAAGATCCGAGCCATTATGGATTGGCCAGCACCCACCAGTGTCAATGAGGTGAGGATTTTTATGGGTTTAGTAGGATATTACATACGCTTCATTGCAGGATTTTATAGGTTGGCACACCCCATCACCTCCCTTCAGAGAAAGGGAAAGTAGTATGAGTGGACATAGAAGTTTGAGAGATCTTTTCAGGAGCTTAAGAGAGCCCTCACAAGTGCACCTATACTTGCAGTGCCAGACCCTTCAACAGATTTTGTGGTGTGTACAGATGCATCATCAGATGGTATACGGGTAGTCCGTATGCAAGATGGACGACCTATCTCCTATGAGTCTAGGAAGTTGAATAATCATGAGCTCAATTATCTTGCCCACAACCTAGAGCTTGCTATAGTGGTTTATGCTTTAGTGAGTTGGAAACACTTCCATCTAGGTTATAGATTCGAGCTTCATTCTGACCATCAGAGCTTGCAGTATATTTTCACTCAGCCAAAACTTAATGCTAGATAGAGAAGGTGGATGGATTTCCTTTGTGAGTATTATTTTGATGTTCATTACATCAAAGGGAAGGAGAATGTGGTTGCAGATGCCTTGAGTAGGAGATTCCATGAGCTTTCATCTATGACTATTTGTACTAATTTGAGAGAGTGTATCCTATGTCATTTGCCAAAGGATTACTTTTATGTAGAGGTTTGTCAGTTGGTGTGTTCTTAGATACCCTTAGAGGGGAAGTATTTAGAGTATTCTTTGGAGTTTGATGGACTACTATGTCATAAATATTGTATCTATGTACCTTCTAGTGGGGAGTTGTGTGAGTTCATTATACTTGAGGCACACAAAGCACCTTATGCAGCACACCCCGATGTTAAGAAGTTACATGTAGATTTGAGATAGTTGTACCATTGGCAAAGAATGAGACTATAGATTTATAGTATTACAGACATATGGTCAGACTAAGAGGGTTAATCAAGTATTGTAGGATATGTTTCTCATGTATGTGATGGATCATCAGGTCAAGTGGGAGGAATACCTACATCTGGTTGAGTTTGCCTATAATAATGGCCACCATTCATCTATAGGTATGCCACCTTATTAGGAATTATATGGTAGACCTTGCAGGAAACCCTTGAGTTGGGATAGGATCGAGGATCGAGTATCTATTGGCCCTCAGTTAGTTAGAGAGATGGAGCAATAGGTAACTTTGATTTGATAACATCTTAGAGAGGCACATGATAGAAAAAAGAAATATGTAGACATGAAGAGGATTGATAGAGAGTATAAGGTTGGAGATAAAGTCTTCTTGAGAGTGTGACCACATAAGAGACCGATCTGATTCAAAAAGGGCTCTAAGTTGGCACCTTAGTTTGTTGGACCATTTGAGATCTTGGAGGGGATAAGACCAGTTGCTTATAGTCCAGATTTACCACCTTGCCTGTCACACATCCATGATGTTTTCCATGTTTCTGTACTTCAAGGATATATTTATGATGAGACTCACATGATAGATTGGGATACCTTGTTACTGGTTCTCCTAGCTCGGTGGTGGTCTCCTTAAGACCTAGGATGGGAGGTGAGCTCTCCATGGTTTGTTTTTATAGATTTGGATGGACTTTTGATAGAGCCATTATGGATTGGGATCATGGAAGGTTCCTTGATGTTATTGTGTTGGAGACTTCTCTATTTTTGTATCACCTTTTATATTGTGCATCAATTTTGAAGATGAATTTTTTAATAAGATGGATCAATGTTGTAGACTCCAATAATGTAAATGAAAATATAGTCATTGTAAAAATGAGCAAGTTTGTGTGTTCAAAAAGATTATGGATTGCAATTATAAAATGTCTTCAACTGTGTTACCTTACAAAATTTCAAGTTTAAATTCTCTTTAATTCCTTTTTTAAAATCTTAGTTTATAAATAATATGATCAAAATACCTTAAACTAGATATGGCAACCTCAAAACTTATTGAGAAGAAAATCATGTTAACAATAGATTTAAATCAAATTGTAACACTAAATAAATAACTACCTATTACCAATACCATGTAAATGATCAACTCAATGTAATGCCTAAATGAAAATATGTGAAATACATTAAACTTCAAAAATACTAAAATAAATGAAATGCATTGTGAAAAAAAAGAAAGAAAGACAAAAATACCACCTCCAGATTTTTAAGAGATCCAAACTGCTATGTGGAAATTGTATGGGGAAAGGATTTATACCCCTTTACCACAAAGAATATTCCATTCTCTTTCTTAGTAAGGGGTTAGAATACTAATCCCCCCTAATTACTGTTGGTTTGTGTAACCTTGATTAAAAAAAAAACTAATTAAAAAACAAGTGACATATAACATGCATCATTATGCTTTAATGACTTAGTGGGCCCCACACCATTTTACCTCTATCTCTATTTAGCGCAGGAAGTGACTCGCTCTTGGTTTTAAAAAAAATATAAAATAAAAGCAAAGGTGAAATCAAATTTATTGCTTACCTTGCTGCCATGCATACAACCCTTCCCTTCCTTGATGTGTACCCACTTATTCATAAAACATTACTTGCTTTGCACTCTAGGAAGATTACACCTTGGTGGGATCCAAAAACTTAAAGTTTTTCAATATGCATTTTCCTCTCTCCTAGGAAATCAAATTCCTCTTCATGCAGCCTTGTCTTCTTATCACATCACCTCCCCACCCACTTGGCAAGTGGGCCATGGGCTAGGGGAGAGGGGGTGATGGGATGGTTAGATAGGATAGTTAGATAGGTTAGTAGGATAGGTTAGTAGGTAGGTTAGTAGTGTTAAGTTAGCTTAGGAATTTATTATATATTTTAGTTGTAATTTTTTTTGTAGTTTAGTTGTTTCTTTTAAAATGTTAATAATGATAAAGGAATTATGTTTTATGTGTTTTTTTTAATAGAGTATAATTTAATAGATTTTATTATTAATGGATTATGTTGCATATAAGAATAAGTGTTTTAAGTACAGTTAGGGGGTATGATATAAATCATTCTTGGTAATTAATTGACTTATGATTTATTTAAATAACGTGAGTGTAATTAAAATATAAGTTTTTCTTTCTGAATAAAAAAGAGTGAATTAGAATTCCATTATTGTAGTTATTAATTAGTCGTAAAATTATGTCAATTCTTAGGAAATTTAAATGTAGATTTCATATTAAAATTGGATAAGATTGTTTTATTGTGCGAACTTTATTTTAATTGTGTTAGGAAAATCTAATGAGGATAGTATAATGAAATTTGGGTTTCGTTTAGAAATTCAATGATATCAGATGAGGTTATTTAATTTGATTGTTAGTATTAAGGTTGATAGGTTATCTAAAAAGGTTTTTATTTAGTCAACAAGGTTGTTACCTAGGACCATATTTAAAGATACATTGAATGAAGTAAATAACTAAATAATGATAGTGTAATATGTATTAGATCTAAATGGATCATGTTACAATTATGATTGAAGATTAAAGTATTCCTAGATCAACCAAACTTAACTTATGTACTTAACAAAAGGTTTACGATCTTAATGTGACATCTTGTGTAACCCTAAAGCTAGACGTTTAATCAACCTGACCCTAGTGCTCTTGTTGTACTAAACCGTAGGGTCTCTATCCGTATAAAAAGTTGGAATTAATAACTGCGCATCCACCTTTGTTGTGATCCAAATTCAATCTAAGTCTGACCTTGCAATTCAAAAAAAATAACCTCACCTTTTCGTCACCTTTCTGCAACGTATTCAGTACTAGTTGTGTCATCATAGTTGTTTATACTATTTTAAAAAAAAATTGTCTATGTGTTTTTGCCCTAGTTTTGGGCATGACAGATTTACCATGTTGATGCAAATATTTAAAGCTCATTGCTTATGAATCAGTACAAAAATGTACACTACAACTTCATTGGATATACATATATCAGTTGATGTCTTTGACATTGGTTGTCAAAGAGGGAGAGATTACTGATGTCATAAAGATTACAAATGGGAGATTGATGACAAAGGGAGAAATTTATCAGAGAACCAATATTAATGTATGAGGGAGAAATTTAGATTGATGGCATAAAGATTACTGTTTCACCGTCGAAAACCACAAGCAGTCCCTGGGACGGACAGGGGATGGCAAAGCAGTCCTTTGGATGGTCAACAAGCACAAGAAATGCATTTACCATTTCTAGAGTTTCCAGGATGGGTTTCCAATTTTCCTTCCTAGGTGGGGATGGATTGGAAACATCCTCGACCATCCCCCCATCCTCAAAATCATCCCCATTTCTAAAACCTTAGGCTTAGGGCTGGAAACACATCCCCAAGTAACATAGATATAAAATAAGGAATAAAGAGTCTTTATATAGTCTATTATATATACATTATATGTTAATAAGGATGAAATCATAATCATCTATTTATAATGTATATATATCTATCTTTGAAAGCTTTAATATTTACATCTGTACTATATATACTCGTTAGTATTAATAGGGTCATAATCATATATGTCCAGGTTTAGATTTGTTACTATTTAGTACATGAAGAGGAAGGGGCTGAAGTGTTTCCACTGAGAGGCCTATCTGAATCCAGGCAATATCAACGACCTTGAGTGACTTGCCGACATAGTCCCAAGCTAGGATAAGGGTTTGGATCTAAGAAACTTAGTTATGTCCTAATCTTCTTCTTCTCTGACTGAAATGGTAATAAGGGTAGTGTGGACATTAAGGATCATAAATAATAAGATTGCTTAATATGTTCGGTAAATTTATAATTTATAATTATGGAATAGTGTAGTTGGAGTCAATATGTCTTGATCAATTCAATTTAAGCCTTAAGTATATTAAATATTGGTTAATGCTAACCTAAGTCTAGCAAGGGACATTACAAATAGACTGAAAATAAACATTCTAAATAAGAATCAACTAGGTAAATGAAAGATTGTTACTCAATGAGCATTATAGAAACATTACAAAATTATTTTAACACCCTCCCCTAATGGTCATTCTACTAGCTACCCTACAGAAGATTGAAATAATTTTTAGTTCATTTGGCCCTGAATACATAGAAGGCTTCCCCTTCACTTTAGAATGCTCTTCGACATGAGCCTATTATTGAGACCATCCCTGGCTCTACAGAACTTATGGATATGACCAAGATTACCACAATATATTGACAACAATCCTTCCAACCTGAAATTGGGTAGCAAATCCATCCCTCCATTTATCCAGGGACTAAGATCAACTTAAAAAAACTTCAATTATTATTGATAAAAAATTGGCAAAAAACTTTGAAACCAAATTTTGTGGAAAAATTGTCAAAGCTTTGATGTGATGCTGAAATGACGCTTTGTTTTTGTCAAAAAATGGAAAAAAATAAAAAAATAGGAACAAAAAGACTATAATTTTAAGGACAAAATCATGCAAAACACTCTGATTTATATTGAAAAAATCATACAAAACCCACCTTGATTTTTTGTGGAAATAAAAATTAGAAAACCCACCATGATTTTTTGTGGAAAAAATTAGAAAACCCTTCATGATTTTTTTTGGGAAAAAAATCAGAAACCCCTCCATGACTTTTTCGTGTAAAAAAATCAGAAAATTCTTCATGATTTTTTGTGGAAAAAACCAGAAAACCCACCAGCAGACAAAGAACCCACAATTATAATGAAAAAATCACAAAAAGAAACTTTTCTGAAAGGAAAGCTGCAACAGCTGTGATTTTTGTTTAGAAGCCTTGTTTCTCAAAAAGACCTTGCGATTTGCAGCTCAATCTAGAACCCCTTGATTTATTTTGAAAACCAAAGTTCAAAATATCATTATTGACAACTTATCGCCAAGGACAAAAAAAATATATCGGGAAATATCTGAGATAATTTACAAACTTATCGGGAGAGATTTTTTGTGTTAAAAACTTAGAAAACCCTTCATGATTTTTTGTGGAAAAGATCAGAAAACCCTCCAACAGAGAAAGAACCTACGATTTTCAATAAAAATATTGCAAAAAGAAACTTTGCTGAAAGGAAAGCTGCAACAACCAAGATTTTTATTTAGAAGCCTTGTTTCTCAAAAAAATATTCTCGCAATTTGCAGCTGAATCTGAAACTCCTTGATTTTTTCTAAAAACCATAGTTCAAAATATCGTTATTGACAACTTATCGCCGGGGGTAAAAAAAAAATATCGGGAAATATTGGAGATAAGTCATAAACTTATCGAGAGAGATTTTTTGCTTGAAAAATCTTTTCAAATCCACTTTAAATCCACAAGAAATCACTCTAGAACACTGCAAATGACCTCCTTTTTCCTCCAAACCCTTTCTATCCTCTCCAAACCTATTTTTACAATAAAAAAAAATATTTGTTGCCCTTTTTTGGGCTGTCACTGTCTATATGTGTTTGCGGCCGATAAGTTTTTGACTGATCGTGATATTTTAGCAACTTATATGCAATATTTTGGCAATTTCTCTGCGATATTTGAGAACTTATCTGCGATGTTTTCCCTGTGGGAAAGTTACGTAACTTCTTGCGCCATAAAAATTCTCCCGATAAGTGAACTTATCACAGAGATATCTACGATATTTCAATCTATGGTTTTAACTTCGACTCTATTAAACAATCTATAAATATCTTCTAAAAATTTCAAAGAAATTTCTAGGTAAACCTCATGATTTTTCATAAGAAATTGTTAAGAAACCTCTGGAAATACATTCTTATATTGAAACTATGAATTTTAAAAATTCACGAAAAAAATCTTAGCCCACTTTGCTATTGTAATATTTCTATAATGGTCACATCTTAGTTAGTTTAGTAAGTTTCCTTTTCTATTTTTTACGATTGTTTCTTTTTAGAAACATCGTCTTATAATCTCTTATAAATAGAGCCTTTTGTCTCTATTGTATACATCAATTTTATAATAACATTAGGTCATCTACTACACTTTTAATATACCATCATCAAACATAGAGGAACATGCACCAAAAGCATCCTCTCTAACAAGTTTATGTGACTAGCATATCTTGTCAAAACAAGCTTGAAGAACTCATTTAAAAATGTCTCAAAGAGAGTGAGGTGTGGTGGTTGCAAATGAACATTTGAATATGTCTAACTTCTACCATAACTTGCACTACCCAATATATTTTCCCCATCTTTCAATGCATGAACATAGCATGGGGTTCAAAAGATGTTCTTGTAACCACCTTCCACTATCATACTAGCAATTTGCACACACATGCTGAATCAGTGACCACTTGTACAACATTTAAGGCCCCAATCTCCTCTATGGCCTCTCTCAAAATGCTAAACTGGATTGCATCCTTACGCTTCCCTGAACAATCCACAATTCTAAGAAAATAAGAGCCAATAGGGCATGTGACTATGATATTGATGAGTGGCCAATGTGTAATATTAGTCCACCCATCCAACACAACAAAACAACTTGTCCTAGTCTATGTTTTCTTCAAAGATTAGCAAATTAACCATAGAATATTCTTTATGTAGGAGGGTAGTGTGTAGTTTATGATGTCAGGGGGTATAAAAGATGGACCACTAGAGGATACATCTTTGATCATTTGTATTAAATAAGAGGAAGGATCCACATGAAATAGGATGAAATGGGTGTAAAAGAATTTGACAATGGAAGGCTTTGGTGCATCTCCTACTTGCGCATTAAACATACTTTCAACTGTCCTTAGCCTCTCCCCACCACTAATTTTCCTCTTACCTTTTGTGGTAATATCCCTAGTAGCACTACCAACCCTAGATGGTCATAGGCATAGATGATTGTCCACTTGCAAAAGAATTTGTTGTCATTGTCACACCTTGAGACCTCATTTCTGCTTCAATGTGCAATCTAGGAGCCTCTGATTTCTCATCCTCCTTTATATTTTGACAAAGTTTAACTCCATGACATGTAACACCCAAGAAATAAGACCTTATGTCTATGTCGATGCCTATAAAGTTGTCTTGCAGACATGACACTACCACACTCTACTCCCGCCTGAATTTTTACTTTTGGTGTGAACAATTTCTCAAGTTGGAGAAGAGGTTTCTTTTCTTAATAGGGCCCTTAAAATATTTTTCCAAGACTTCTAAAGGGTACTCGAATGAATTTGATGGCTTCCACCCCCACCCCACCCCCAACACTTCCATATACTATGACGTTGAAACTCTTGCATTTGTTTGAGTTTCTTTCACTAATATTCTCACAGCTTCTCATGTTGGTTTTGAGAGATTTAATGAAACTTTAAACTGAAAAATGAAAATAAAAACATTTAGACATTGCTTTGAAATTTGAAAAAAAACTTGAAAAATAAATAAATAAAATGATAGAATTACTTATCTTTCTCAAGAAATTGTTGCTCCAGTACAAAATGGAAATATGGCTTCGATTCAACTTATTTACACCTCTATCGACCTTTCTCAAAGATTTTGTCTACTTGAAATTAAATCATTTTCTACAATATTTTTTTGGTGAAAGAATGAACTCAAATGGATTGAAAAGGGACAATTTTTCCCATTCAGGGCTACCTAAGGTGTGGAACCCACAAAAAAGAAATTAAAAATTTCTTTTTAACATATCAAGTATTTTTTAAAATGTTGCTGAAAAGGGGATGGGTGGAGCATGGATGCTACTCTGGTCATCCCCTCTGCGTTTCTACCTTCTCCACATTTCTAAGGTGTTTCTTGGTAGTTGGGAAAAATTGGGGATGACTAGGGATGTTTCCAAGCTGTCCTCTCATCCCAAGGACATCTCAGAAATTATGATGCATCAAAAAGGGCTGGGGACGCATCCTTAGTTACTACTAGTTTTTTTGGGTTGAAAGGGCCTTTTACAAATATTTGGAGAATGAGACCAGGGACAAAGGAACAGGTCAAAAAGGGCTGGTGATTTATCCTCGGTTAATACTAGTTTTTTTGGGGTTCAAAGGGCCTTTTGTAAATATTTGGAGAGAGTGAAGGATGTGCAAAATGGTGTTATGGAGTTCCAATGGACCTTTTGTTTGGATCTTCAGAATGAGAAGAAAGGTCTATTCTCGTTACTTCATTTTCTTCATGGCCCTCATTCACATTGTCATCATTGCTGTTAGTGCTCATTTTTTGGGGCTTCTTTGTGATAGCAAACTGAAGCTAAATTTTTTTTTAAGTTTAAAATTAAAACTAATTACAAACCCTTCCTAACATTTAAAAAAATTAATAAAGGTAAAATGACATACTTTGACATTGCTGTGTACACTTTCAACTTTCCTCAGTTTAAGGCTTAGGTAGTTAGGGTTCATATTTTCAACTATTATTCAAGCTTAAATTTTAGGGCTTTAGTTTGGTATTGTCTAACATTGGTAGGTGTACCTACCCCACAAACCTCCTTCCATGTAATTGGTAACAACAATGACATAGCAGAAATGAATGTCTTGTTAATGCAAAGGGTCAGAAATTTAGTGGAAGTTGTTGGATGTGAAATAATTATACCCTTATTTTAGAGCTGTCATGTTCAGTATCACAAAAGCTAGTTTCTGTAGTATATTGATTCTAACTAATTTGTCTGAACATTTATATTGATTTTTTGGGAATTCGTTAAGTGGTTTATTCACTTATTTTCTTGTATGTTCTAGTTCTAGACACATCAAAATTTTTGCGTGAGAGACATAAGTGGTAAAATCACGGAAGGTGGAATGGTAAAATACGGGATGCCATCTAGAAATTTCTATTGATATTATCATATTAACAACTAAAGCAGCATCGTGGTGGATATCCCTGATTAATTTAAAGGTTTATTAATGTGATAAATTGACTTTGACATGACGATATTCACACCGTATATTATGCATGGGCAATGCAACAGATGGATTCTAGAGAAATGATAGAAGGTGTAATATATCCTACATGGAGGTTGAGGGAGATGCAACAATTGGGAATTCAATCCCTTATTTAATTTTTTGTTTACACTTCCAATAAAGTATTCCTTGGGAGTATGATTTATTAGAATTATATGTACTTTATGATTTTGGTAGTATATGGTTATAGAAAAGAGCTGTTATGTCGGTATATTTCATATCTCGGTTTAAATTATTGAAATTAAAAGGTATTATAGATCTTAAATCTCTTTTAGCCATATTGTTGGTGGGAAAGTTCTAGATGGCATTTCATTTCCATTATTCCAAGTGCTAATAAGAAAATTCCATCACCATATTTTTTTCATTTTACATCTATTTTTGAGTGCTACATTCAAATATCAGTTGTATCACCAAATGCCTAGGTGTATTTGATTATATAAAATCATTTTGCTGTCACTCAAAGATTTGACAGGTTTAAACTAAATTGGAATATTATTGTTTAATTAGAGAAATGACAGATTTCACAGGTTTAAACTAAATTGGAATATTATTGTTTAATCACAACAATCATAATAAATTGCCTATAAGATGCTTGTTTGGCAAGGGGACTTTAGATGAAGGTGGATCTTTGTTTGAAGGTGTCTTCCTTGATTAATATTAGGTTTAGTTAATTTAATATTAATTTGTATAATAAACTTTAAAGGGAAAAATCATTTTTTTCAACAGGAATCATTAGCAAGTGCTTAATATGATTCTAAATGAAGTGTTGTGAATTTGACCTAAGCTGCTTTTTGAAGTGATGTGTAAGAACAGTGATTGGTAGTGGTTGAATTGCACGAGGTGCAAAAATTTCTTGGCTTATGGAGTTGATTCTTAATTGAGCAATACGAATCTCTTGGCTCTCCATAGAGTATTAGTTATATACATATTTTGTTGATGGCACATGTGGGCTTCTTACCCTTAAATATGTTTGTGTAAATTATCTAAAAAGATGGTCCTTATTTGAGCAATACGAACCTTGGCTCTACACAACATATTAGTTATGTATATATATATTTTATTATGGTTACATGTGGCTTTTTACCCCTTATGATTTTCCAACTTATTTATAGTAAAATAATTTTTCTCTTTGTTATTTGAAGGTCAAGTATTCATGTAAATATTTCATTGGTTTTGTCCATGACCCTTTGCATTTGCTCATGGTGTCATTGAAAATAATCCTAGGCTACCTAGTAGATTCCAATTGTACAATTTTTTTAGCTTCCATGTGATCAATTCTTTTTAAGTAACTTATGAGATGCACCATTGCAATGGCTTTAGTAGGTGCAACCCCCCTTTTACTCGACATAATTTCATATGGAACTGTACCTTATATTTTGAACTTGCTTGTAGTCAAGTACTTTTGAACTCTCAGATTTCTCCATTTAAAATTTGATGTCATGCTAGTTAACAATTCACACCAATAGAGTGTTTTTTTTATTGACAATATTAACCTATGAGCATGGTAACCTAGTAAGGGAAACGAGCACACCAACCCATCGAAGGTGGGCACAAAACATCATTAACATTGTTTATTTGGGCCAAAGTGGGGATTTTATTAGTGGCTTCACCATTAACAATGTAACCACAACAATTACACCACAAGAGGATCCCCCACACTCATAGAGTGTTACTAGAGGCACTAAGAGCCTAAAAAATAATTTGAATGGTTTTCTTGTTTCATAACTCTGTGTTTCTATATTTATTTTTGAGAGGATGTGTTGCATTACAACTTGCCAAAGTTTTCTTTTTTCTATAGCCCTCCCTATTAAGCTTGTCATTGAGGTCAATACCAATATATTTGTACTCAAGTTACTATTTAAAGAGCATTGCCTTCAAAGTAGAATTTATGCTAGTTTCTTTTTTTGTTATTGCTAACAATCGTGATTTTGGTGTTGGTGGTATTAACTTTCATCACCACTTCTCTACATAAATGTTTAAGGGCATATAAACATAAATGTTCAAGGGCATATAAATGCTCTTGCAACCTATGAGCTGATTTAGCAATCAAAATAAGGTCATCAACATATAAAAGAGGCTTGACCACCTTTTCATTTTGACCATTTTCAAGTTTGTCGATATATAAATCGAAGAGAGTAGGAGATAGGGGCACTTTTGTTTGATCCTAACGCTACCCCTTAATTGAAATGCCCACTAAAGTTATGATTTTAACTTAAAATTCTTCATTAAGCCTATGAACTATTTCTCTTAAATACAAAAGAACTTAAGTTCATCCATGCTACAACAAAAAATATTTCCCCTTTATTGTCAAACCTTTTCATTGATGTGCCTCAAAGTGATTCTATGATCGATTGTAGAGTGCTCAGGCTTGAACTTGCTTGACCTTTTACTTATTTTTATTTTTCTTCTACATATTTTTTGATATTGTTTTTTCAACCATATTAAAAAAGTCAACCAAATAACAACAAAATCATCCTTTTCTTCCTAAGATTTTTCATTGACGTGCCTCAATGTGATTCTATGATACTGTAGAGTGCTTAGGCCTAAAACTTGACCTTAATTTTCTTTTTCTTCTGCACACTTTTAATTTCTTTTTCAATCAAACTACTATCAATTTGACAACGAAGGGGTTGATAGTTGTGGCTCTGTGATCGGAAGGGCTATTAACATCACTATTCTTAAATAGAAGTATCTCTAAGTTGGTTGTCCACTTTCTTTGAAACCCTTGCAAAATGATTTTGAAAATTTTCATAATGTAAAAAAATCAATTGGGTTTTCTATCCCCAATATTTTAATGCCAATATCAATTAAAAGAAAGGTGGAAAGATCTGTAGTGACGTTGACCAAGGGAGAGGGATCTACATTTGATTGCTTCTCGTAAAGTTGTCTTGCATATTCAAAACCATTGATTAGTTGAAATGTCTTTTAGTTTTCTTCTTTCATGGTTGAAGCTCCTTCCAAAAAAGCCGAGTTATCCTTTCCAAGGTAGATTAACTCTTTTTGTCTTGTGCTCATGAATTCAACTTTTTTCTTTCATCAACTTGTTAAAGTTTGGTAGACCTTCTTACGCCTAACAACTAGGCGCTTATGATATTCTACCGGTTCACCTATAGTCTACTAAGTAGTTATGTCCTCACCCTAGAGGAACCTTGGGATATTGAGTAATCTACCTACCATTGTTACTCTGTTTTGGACCCTCTCTTCCATATTTTAAACCATTGACTAGTTGAAATTTCATTAAGCTTCCAATTAGTTTTTCCAAGGTAGATTAATTCTTATTGTTTTGTGCTCATGAATTCAATTTTCTTTCTTTCTTTCTTTCTTAAAATCTACTTCTAAAACTTAATATTTATTGTGTGCTTGTTTGATTCTTCCAAACTTCTTACAATTTCACTTTCCTCATCAAACCAAAAATTAAATAGAAAGTAATTAGCTTTGATTCCTTATTTTTTGTACATTTCCCAAGAGCTCCTTGAATTATATTTGTTAACTCATAATTATTCAAGCCTTGTAGATGAATCTTATCCTTTTTGATTAATGTCTCTATGGTTCCCTTGAAGGCCAAACAATTTTCTTGTGTCAAAATAGATCTACACTTTGGAGAGATTGCCAACAACATTTAGTCTTCTTATGAAGTTGCCCCTTCTCATACCAAGATAACATGTATGACATTGTTGCGGTGAGTTGATTCCTTGAATGCAATTATTTGATCTCTAGTTTTGCATTTTTGAAGTCATTTGCTGAAATTTTGAAACATTTATATTGATTTTTTGGGAATGTGTTAAGTGGTTTATTCACTTATTTTCTTGTATACTCTAGTTCCAGACATGAGCAAGCTTCAAGAGGAAAAATTAGAATACATAAGAAGTCTTGGAATTGGTACATACTGATTTATGTGGACCAATTGGAACAAAAAGTCACACAGGTGAGAAGTACTTCATTGTATTTGTTGATGATCATTCCAGAATGATGACTGCCATGTTTCTCAACGAAAAATCAGAAGCTTTTGAGAATTTCAAATGGTACCTAGCCAGATTTGAAAAAGAAATAGGAAAGAAACTTAAATGCCTAAGATGTAACAGATGAGGAGAATTTATTTATAATGAATTCAATGAATTCTACAATGAAAGAGGAATCAAAAGACAAGTATCTACCCCAGGTACACCACAATAGAATGATATTGCAGAAAGAAGGAATAGATCCATCATGGATTTTGCAAGAAGCTTGATGATTGAAAATAATGTTGCTACCAAATACTGGAGGGAAGCCTTCAACACTGCAATTCATACCTTGAACCGAGTTCAATTGAAGAAAGGTATTAAGAGGACACCTTTTGAATTATGGTATGGCTACAAACCTAATGTTCATTATTTCAAATTATTTGGAAGTAAATGTTACATCTTGAAGGAAACAAGAAATGGAAAATTTGATGTAAAAGGTGATGAAAGTATATTACCAGGCTACTCTAGCAAAAGAAAAGCATATAAATGTTTGAATCTAACTACTCATAAAGTTATAGAAAGTGCACATGTGAAGATTGATGAGTTTTTAGAGAGAAATAAAGAATAGAGCAGTAAAGAGCCTAAAGACTACATAAACTTTGAGTATTATGAACCTGATACTATACCTAAGATAGAGGCAATGGTGATTGGACAACAATCATGTCAACCATTGAATTCATCAGCACAAACCTTGTTGCAACCTATGCAACTAGTGAGGCTAAATGAAGAAATTGAATCACAAACAGAGGGATTCAAGTCTCAGACTGAAGAAACCAAGTCACAGATAAAGGCACTTGAGTCATAGATAGTGGAACCCGAATATCAGACATAAGAACAACAAAAAATATTTGAGCATGGTGAACATTGTGGAGCAAGCCCAAAATCAAGACAGAAGGATCTTGTACTTGCAAAATATGTTAGAAGGCATCATGCACCTAAACAAATAATTGGAGATTAGGAAAAAGGTGTAATGACAAGGAACAAAATCAAAGGTACATGTTTGCTAAGTTAAATTAAACCTAAAACTGTTAAAGATACATTGAATGATGAAAGCTAGATCCAAGCAATGAATGAAGAGATTGAGAAGATAGAAAAGAACAAAACCTAGACTCTTGTACCTAGACCAAAAGACAAGAATATGATTGGTACTAAGAGGGTTTTCAAAAACAATATGAATGAGAAAGGTGAAGTTTCTAGAAACAAAGCTAGAATAGTATGTAAAGGATACACTCAAGAAGATGGTATTGATTATGGATAATTTTTTTCTCCTATTGCAAGAATTGGAGTCAAAACTCTTCTGGCATATGTTGCACATAAAGGATTCAAGGTATATAAAATGGATGTAAAATCTACATTCTTGAATGGAATTCTAGAAGAGGAAGTCTATATTGAGAAACCTGAAGGCTTTGTAGATCCTAACAAAAAGAATATGGTTTGCAAACTGTACAAAGCATTGTATGGATTAAAGCAAGCTTTGAGATCATGGTATGAAATATTGTATGGTTACTTGATAAGTATTGGATTTCAGAGAACCAACGATAATAGTAGCTTGTACATCAAAGAAGGACCTCAGAACAAGATACTATTAGCATAAATATTTGTTGATGTCATATTGTTTACTAGATATGATGATTTATGCAAAGAATTCTCTGAGGCTATGAGTAAAGAATTTGAGATGTATATGTTTTGTGAAATCAAATTCTTTGTTGGTTTACAAGTTTATCAGATCAAGGATGGTATATAGATTACTCAGTCTACATACATCAAAGAGACACTGAAGAAATTTGGGGTGGAAGATTCCAGACTAGTTGGAACACCCATGCCTACTGGATATAAGCTATCTAAGGATGATGATTCAAAGGAGGTAAATCAGACTATCTACAGATCTATGATTGGTAAACTTCAATATGTTATTCACACTAGACCTGATATTGCATTAGCAGTTGGTATTGTTGCAAGGTTTTCAGCTAATCCTAGAGAGAATTAATTAATGGATATCAAAAGGATTCTAAGATATCTTAAGGGTACTGAAGATTATGGATTATGCTATAAGAAAGGAGGAAACTTTGATTTAAAGACTTCTACTGATGTTGATTGGGCAGGAAATGTCAACGATAGAAAGAGCACAAGTGGCGGAACATTATTTCTTGGAAAGAGGTTAGTCTCCTGGATGAGAAAGAAACAAAACTATATTTCTCAGTCTACAACAGAAGAAAAATATGTTGCTACAACAGTAAATTGTTCAAATATCATATGGTTCAAATAGTTGTTGTCAGGTATGAAGGTGGAAATCAAAGGACCAATGGCAATCATTATCTATTGTGACAACACCAGTGCTATTAACATTTCAAAGAACCCTGTGATGCATACTAAGACTAAACATATTGCAATAAAGGATCATTTCTTGAGGGAATTGGTTTAGGACTAAGAAGTAATATTGGAATATTTGAATATTAAAGAGAAAATTGTAGACATATTCACAAAGCCCTTACCTAAGGATGAATTTTTGTTTTTTTTTACTTAACAAATGGTTTACGTTATTAATGCCAAATCTTGTGTAAACCTAAAGCTAGAAGTTTAATTAGCCCAACCCTAGTGCTCCTGTTGTACTAAACCATAGGGTCTCTATCCATATAAAAAGTTGGAATTATGAACTTTGCATCCGCCTTTGTTGTGATCCAAACTCAATCTAAGTCTGACCTTGCAATTCAAAAAAACTAACCTCACCTTGTTGTCACCTTTTCGCAATGTATTCAGTACTGGTTGTGTCATCATAGTTGTTTATATTGTTTTAAAAAAAATTGTCTATGAGTTTTTGCCGTAGTTTTGGGCATGACATTTTGGTATCAGAGCCATGCTTCGACACTAGGAACCTAAACACATTAAATTTCAACTCATTTAAAATTAAATTATTGTGTAGAATGCCAGTCATTAGATGAGCTAGCTGATGAGGTAGGGGTCATAGAGCTACACATGTTGGGGCAGAATCTGATTGGGATAATTCATCAAAGACTACCACCCATAATTCAATAGTAGATTCCTGAAAGGGAAGCACAAATTTTAGAAGATGATAGAGAAGTTATTAGAGAGAGGAGTAGGATTCCCCCACCCAGGCATATTGAGGGTCATGGTGATCATGAGGGTGAGTTGGTTCATCAGTTAGAAGTACCACCTGAGCATGAGGCATGTGTTAGAGAGAGACCCCCTAGAGATGTTGGAAATGAGATCTTAGAGTTATTGCGACTCTATCTAGCTTTGTTTTTTGGATCCACTGATGGGTCAGTAGTAGAGGTCTAGTTACAGAGTTTACAATGATGTTTTTGATTGCGCCTTTATGGGAGTAATCTAAAGGCATGAATTGCAGTCCATCTTCTACAGGAGAAAGCCTCCACTAGGTGGGAGTAGGAGGAGTCCATAGGTGAATTGAGTATTGACACACTCACTTGGGAGTCTTTTGTGGCCCGCTTCTGAGAGAGATAACTCTCTAAGCATTTTAGAACAAGATAGATAGGGGAGTTCCATGATCTTTAGTAGAGATAGTGATCCATTATGAGAGTCAGTTTATCAAGCTCCTTCCATATGTTGATTACATGAAGGATGAGAAACTACATATCCATCATTTCATTATGGGACTCAATATGTCTCTTCAAGGTACAGTACACTTAGCCTTTCCTAGCACATTCAGAGAGACATTTGAGACAAAACATGTAGCCGAGGATAGATGTACTAGATAGGAGTCTTAGGATCAATATCAGCACCGAGACCCCTCTTGCTAGTAGTCAGGACAACAGAGACCCCCTTGGAAGGGGAACCAAGGTCACTCAGTAGGATCATTTAAGGGTCAACAGTGTCAGTAGTAGAGATCTTAGCAGGATTCTAGACAGAGGCCTTCACATGGTTATCAGGGCTCTAAGCCCAAATAGTGGCAGTCATAGGGTCCTAGAGAGGATCAGAGGACACAGACCCCTTCGACACAGCCAGCTAGGACTCAACAATCCTCTAGGGGTGGTTACAGTGGCTCTAGTAGGACCAAAGGACCACAATAATCTATATCATAGAGAGTACAAATTCAGACCAGAGGGCTATGTTCCACTTGCCGTGACATGGGTCATATAGAAAGAGAGTGCCCATAGGTACAATCAGTTGGTGGTCAGAGAGAGGCTACCTTGGAGCCTATAGTTAGAGACATGGGTAGAGCTCATAGATTTTTTGTAGTGGTTGATAACTGCCAAGGCAAGAATCACGCTATAGTTATTGAAGCCATAGGTATGATACAAGGTAGTATGGTTACTATTTTATTTGATTCTGGAGCTGCTGACTCTTTATATCTCCATATGTAGTGGAGCATTATGGGCTAGTGGCAGTTAGACTGGATGTCAGTTGGGAGGTAGAGCTAGCCTCAGGAGAAAGGGTTTCAATTAGTTCCATGGTCCAAAATTGTTAGATTCAGATTGGGGACATGATCACAATGTCTAATCTATGCATTACCCCTCTAGGTTCATATGATGTTGTCCTTGGCATGGATTGGATTTATGCCCACAGTGCCAAGATGGATTGTCGAGAGAAGAGGATTGAGTGTCTGGATGAGCATGGTATTCCTAGAGTGAACTTCGGAGTGCAGAGACCCATATCTCTTCGTATGATTTACGCTATGTAGCTTAGGCGGTGCATGTGAAAGGGATGTCAGCTATTTTCTATCACCATTAGTGACATAGACAAGGATTCAGAGAGGGAGCCATCCGTTGATGATTTTCCTATCCTACAGGAGTTTGCAGATGTATTTACTTACGAGCTCCTTGGTATGCCTCGACCTAGAGAAGTGGATTTTCACATAGACCTTGTGCCAGGAGCCGAGCCAGTATCAAGAGCACCATATAGGATGACTACCCATGAGCTTAGTGAGCTTGAGATTTAGCTGGAGGAGCTCTTGGAGAAAGGGCATATTATACATAGTGTGTCACATTGGGGTGCATCGGTAATCTTTGTGAAGAAGAAGGATATGTCACTTAGGTTGTGCATTTATTATCGACAGTTGAACAAAGTAACTATTAAGAATCGATACCCACTTCCTAGGATTGATGATCTCTTTGACCAGTTACATGGTGCTTGAGTATTCTCAAAGATAGATTTAAAGTCATGTTATCATCAGTTGAGAATTGTGGAGAGTGATATCCGCAAGGCTACATTTCGTACGAGGTATGGTCACTACGAGTTCACCATGGTACCATTTGGTGTCACGAATGCTCTAGCGGTATTCATGAGTCTCATGAATGGAGTATTTCATACCTTCTTGGATAAGTTTTTGGTCATTTTCCTAGATGATATTTGGATATATTCTCATAACAAGAAGGACTATGAGGAGCACCTAAGATAGGTTTTTGCAGAGGTTGAGAGAGAACTAGTTGTTTGGAAGCTTGTCAAAGTGTGCATTCTTCCAACCCGAGGTATATTATTTGGGTCATGTTATGTCTGGCGATGGGATCTCAGTAGATCCATCAAAGATTTGAGGCATCAAAGATTTGAGCCATTATGGATTGGCCAACACCCACCAGTGTCACTCAGGTGAGGAGTTTTATGGGGTTAGCAGGATATTACATACGCTTCATTACAGTATTTTCTAGGTTGGCACACCCCATCACCTCCCTTCAAAGAAAGGGAAAGTAGTATGAGTGTATAGAGAAGTGTGAGAGATATTTTTAGGAGCTCAAGAGAGCCCTCATGAGTGCACCTATACTTGTAGTGCCAGACCCTTCATCAGACTTTGTGGTGTGCATAGATGCATCATTGGATGGTATAGGGGCAGTCCTTATGCAAGATGGATGACCTATCTCCTACGAGTCTAGGAAGTTGAAGAATCATGAGCTCAATTATCCTACTCACAACCTAGAGCTTGCTGGAGTGGTTCATGCTTTAGTGAGTTGGAAACACTTCCTTCTAGGTTATAGATTTGAGCTTCATTCTGACCATCAGAGCTTGCAGTATATTTTCACTCAGCCAAACCTTAATGCTAGATAGAGAAGGTGGATGGATTTCCTTTGTGAGTATTATTTTGATGTTCATTACATCAAAGGGAAGGAGAATGTAGTTGCAAATGCCTTGAGTAGGAGATGCCATGAGCTTTCATCTATTACTACTTCTACCGATTTGAGAGAGCATATCCTATGTCATTCACCACAGGCTTACTTTTATACAGAGGTTTATAAGTTGGTGTGTTCTAAGATACCCTTAAAGGGGAAGTATTTAGAGTATTCTTTGGAGTTTGATGGACTACTACATCATAGATGGTGTATTTATGTACCTTCTAGTGGGGATTTGTTTGAGTTCATTATAATTGAGGCACACATAGCACCTTATGCAGGACACCCCAATGTTAAGAAGTTACATAAAGATTTGAGATAGTTGTACCATTGGCCAGGCATGAGACTATAGATTTCTAGCATTGTAGCGAGATGCCTAGAGTCCCAGAGGGTGAAGGAAAAGCACTGCCACCTCGGTGGGCTTCTACAGCCACATGAGATTGCTAAGTGGAAGTGGGATATTATATCTATGGACTTTATTGTTGGTCTTCCCATGTCTTCATGCTGCCATGATGCCATCTTGGTGATAGTTGACACATTGACCAAGGTTGCCCACTTCTTACCTATGTGTACTACATTCACAACACAAGACGTAGCTTAGGTGTTTTTGCAGGATATTATCAAAATTGATGGCATTCCCTATAAGATCATCTTTGATAGAGACTCATTGTTCACATATGCCTTTTGGAGAGAGTTGTAGACAACATTGGGCACTAGGCTCAATTTTAGTACAACGTATCACCCTCAGACATATGGTCAGACTGAGAGGCTTAATCATGTATTGTAGGATATGTTGCGCATGTATGTGATGGATCATCAGGTCAAGTGGGAGGAATACCTACATCTGGTTGAGTTTGCCTATAATAATGGCCACCATTCATCTATAGGTATGCCACCTTATCAGGCATTGTATGGAAGACCTTGCTGGACACCCCTAAGTTGGGATAGGATGAAGAATCAAGTATCTATTGGCCCTTAGTTATTCAGAGAGATGGAGAAACATGTAACTTTGATTCGACAACATCTTAGAGAGGCACAAGATAGACATAAGAAATACGCAGACCTGAATATGATTGATAGAGAGTATAAGGTTGGAGATAGAGTCTTCTTGAGAGTGCGACCACACAAGAGTCTGATTTGATTCAAAAAGGGATCTAAGTTGGCACCTCAGTTTTTTTGACCATTTGAGATCTTGGAGGGGATAAGACCAGTTGCTTATCATCTAGATTTACCACCTAGCCCATCACGCATCTATGATGTTTTCCATGTTTCTGTACTTCAAGGATATATTTATGATGAGACTCATGTGATAGATTGGGATGCCTTGCAGGTGGATTCAGACGGGCAGCTAGCACTGAAGCCCTTTCATGTTTTATCCTAATAGACCCTTGCACTTTGAGGAAGAGAGTTGGACCAGGTTAGGGTCCAATGGGATTGTTATGATGAGGTCACGACTTCATGGGAGGATGTAGGACATATGAGATCTCAGTACCCATATATATTTTTATGAACTCTAGGAGGAAGTTCATGCCTAGTGGGGGAGGATGATAGGCCTCACCCTAACCCATCATAACTCAGCCGATACACTTATTTTGATACATTATGATTCGATATTTTGGGACATTATATTTGATGAACTAGACATTATTAGTATTTATTATTTCATGTGGTGATTACTTCAGTATACCTTATTGATGATGTTTATGATGTTTTGGGTATATGCATGCATTATGATGATTATTTCAGTATTTTAAATTCAAATGGGAAAATATGCTATGTTATTATGATTATGTAATCAGTTATGGTTATCAGGTGTAGAAATGGAAAAAGGTTATTAAATGAAAATATAGAATGTTCAGTCAATTGGTTGTGCAAATTGATTTATATATATACATGCATGTGATTTTATTATGCTACTAATGTTTAAATTAGTGTGCAGGAAAATTACCATGGAAATTATTAGAGATTCAGTAACCAACCATATGTGAAAAATGTAAAGCCAAGGTTGAATCTAATGAAGAGATTCAAACCTCGTTGTTAAGTATTTTATTCATGACCGTAAATTGCATGTATGTGTTAGGTGTTTTCACTATGCAATTAGTGACATGTCAATGCTGTATTATGTTATTTTACAGTGTCACTTGACACTAGTTATGTGTTTATGTAATGACATGGTTAATAAGGTTGGAAATGTAACCCAGTTAGATTATTTAAATTTAAATTTTTCCCTAGTCTCTTTTAGAGGCAAAAAAGTGGTCCTAAGGATCAAATTTAAAAAAATCCAAGTACCTTAGTGATAGGGGTATGGGTTAGGAACATTTCTAACACCTCTAGAACCCACTAGTGGCCTTGGTGACCCTCTTAATAACCCATTACTCACATGCTGCGAAAATGTAGTGAGCCTTGACCTTTTTCCCAAACCCACACTCCTTTCCAATCTTGCATTTATGATAGGGGAAATAGGACAGCCAAAGGACTTAGGGGTCAATTATGGAATTAATGTTGTTGGGTGGGTTGGATTTGGAGGTTTTTTAGAGGCCCTTTGTGGAGTTAGAGGGTGCTCACCCACTCTCTACTTTTAGAGACATTAGGGATTTGGATTGAAGGAAGAAAAAGGGATTGAGCTTTTCTCAAACATCATTTTACCATAACACTTGTGAAGGTTGGTCTCCACCATTGCCATGAAAGTTTTTCCTTGTTTTGATGCAAATAGATTAGTATGTATTTCATTTTCTTGCATATGTGTTCTATGTATTTTGTGTTGTGAAGTAAGGGAATGCGATTTTGGTTTTGATTTCATGCTTATTGTGTTTGATATTTGTTTGAGTGAGGGAGTTTTTTAAAGGGTGTAATGGCATTACTCACCCTTGGATAGGGAAGAAGTGGCCATGTATGGGGGAAGGGGTTAGTTGGAATCCATGAATGTGTAGAGTCTCTTCTCATAGAGAGAAGAGGGAAAAGATGCAAGGTGTATGGGCCCTTGCATGCCAATGATATTAATATTGATTTGGGGGAGATAAGGAGGAGGATGTATGGAAGAATGTATGTGGATATTAGCATTGAAAAGACATGTTTATTATTTTTAGTTCATTTGGAAATATCCTATATGGAAGTCCACCTTCACCCTTATTTTGGATTCAAGATGAATTCTATTGTGCAAGCTTTGGATGGGTGTATCTTGTTGTCTTTGTGTTGCATGATTGGTGTGAATGTCACCCGTTGGTTACCGATTCTCCTAGCTCAGGAGTGGTCTCCTTGAGACCTAGGATGGGAGGTGAGCTCTCCATGGTTTGTTTTAAGTTTGTTTGTACAGATTTGGATGGACTTTTGATAGAGTCATTATGGATTGTGATCATGGAAGGTTCCTTGATGTTATTGTGTTGGAGACTTCTCCATTTTTGTATCACCTTTTGTATTGTGCATCCATTTTGAAGATGGATTTTTTAATAAGATGGATTAATGTTGTAGACTCCAATAATGTAAATGAAAATGTAGTCATTGTAAAAATGAGCAAGTTTGTGTGTTCAAAAAGATTATGGATTACAATTACAAAATGTCTTCAATTGTGTTACCTTAAAAAATTTCAAGTTTAAATTCTCTTTAATTCCTTCTTGAAAATCTTAGATTATAAATAATATGATCAAAATACCTTAAATTAGATATGGCAACCTCAAAACTTATAGAGCAAAAAATCATGTTAACAATAGATTTAAATCAAATTGTGACACTAAATACTTCAACAATACTAAAATAAATGAAATGCATTGTCAAAAAAAATAAAGAAAGGCAAAAATACCACTTCCAAATTTTTAAGAGAGCCAAACTACTCTGTGGAAATTGTATGGGGAAAGGATTTATACCCTTTTACCATAGAGAATATTCCATTATATTTCTTAGTAAAGGGTTAGAATACTAATCCCCCATAATTATTGTTGGTATGTGTAACCTTGATTAAAAAAAACTAATTAAAAAACAATTGACATATAACATGCATCTTTATGCTTTAATGACTTAGTGGGCCCCACACCATTTTACCTTTACCTCTATTTAGCGCAAGAAGTGACTTGGTCTTGGTTTAAAAAAAAAATTATAAAATAAAAGGAAAGGTGAAATCAAATTTATTGCTTACCTTGCTGCCATGCGTACAACACTTCCCTTCCTTGATGTGTACCCACTTATTCAAAAAACATTACTTGCTTTGCACTTTAGGAAGATTACACCTTGGTGGGCCCAAAAATGTAAAGTTTTTCAATCTGCATTTTCCTCTCTCCTAGGAATTCAAATTCCTCTTCATGCAGCCTTGTCTTTTTGTCAAATCACCTCCCCACCCACTTGGCAAGCGGACCATGGGCTAGGGGAGAGGGGGTGAAGGGATGGTTAAATAGGATAGTTAGATAGGTTAGTAGAGTTAAGTTTGTTTAGGAATTTATTATATATTTTAGTTGTAATTTTTTTTCTAGTTTAGTTGTTTCTTTTAAAATGTTAATAATGATAAAGGAATTATGTTTTATGTGTTTTTTTAATTGAGTAGAATTTAATAGATTTTATTATTAATGGATTATGTTGCATACAAGAATAATTGTTTTAAGTATAGTTAGGGGGTACAATATAAATCATTCTTGGTAATTAATTGACTTATGATTTATTTAAATAACGTGAGTGTAATTAAAATATAAGATTTTCTTTTTGAATAAAAATGAGTGAATTAGAATGCCATTATTGTAGTTATTAATTAGTCATAAAATTATGTCAATTCTTAGGAAATTCAAATGCAGCTTTCATATTAAAATTGGATAAGATTGTTGTATTGTGCAAACTTTATTTTAATTATGTTAGGAAAATCTAATGAGGAGAGAATAATGAAATTTGGGTTTCGTTTAGAAATTCAATGATATCAGGTGAGGTTATTTAATTTGATTGTTAGTATTAAGGTTGATAGGTTATCTAAAAAAGTTTTTATTTAGTCAACTAGGTTGTTACCTAGGACCATATTTAAAGATACATTGAATGACGTAAATAACTAAATGATGATAGTGTAGTACGTATTAGATCTAAATGGATCATGTTACAATTAGGATTGAAGATTCAAGTATCGCTAGATCAACTGAACTTAACTTATGTACTTAACAAAAGGTTTACGATCTTAATGCCACATCTTGTGTAACCCTAAAGCTAGACGTTTAATCAACCTGACCCTAGTGCTCTTGTTTTACTAAACCATAGGGTCTCTATTCGTATAACAAGTTGGAATTACCGACTCTGCATCCGTCTTTGTTATGATCCAAAATACATCTAAGTCTAACCTTGCAATTCAAAAAAACTAACCTCACCTTGTCATCACCTTTCCGCAACGTATTCAGTACTAGTTGTGTCATCATAGTTATTTATATTGTTTAAAAAAAAATTGTCTATATGTTTTTGCCCTAGTTTTGGGCATGACAGATTTAACATGTTGATGCAGATATTTAGAGCTCATTGCATATGAATCAGTACAAACATGTACTCTACAACTTCATTGGATATACATATATCAGTTGATGTCTTTGACATTGGTTGTCAAAGAGGGAGAGATTACTGATGTCATAAAGATTATTGATGGAGAGATTGATGACAAAGGGAGAAATTTATCAGAGAATAGAGATTAATGTACAAGGGAGAAATTTAGATTGATGTCATAAAGATTACTATTTCACTATCAAAAACCCCAAGGAGTCCCCAGGAAAGACAGGGGATGGCAAAGAAGTTTTCAGGATGGTCAACAAGCTCTAGAAATGCGTTGACAATTTCTAGAGTTTTCGGGATGAGTTTCCAATTTTCCTTCCTAGGTGGGGATGGATTGGAAATGTCCGCGACCGTCCCCTCATCCCCAAAACCATCCCCATTTCTGAAACCTTATGATTAGGGCCAAAAATGCATCCCAAAGTAACATAGATATAAAATAAGGAATAAAGAGTCTTTATATATACATTATATGTTAATAAGGATGAAATCATAATCATCTATATATAATGTATGTATATCTATATTTGAAAGTTCTAATATTTACATCTGTAATATATATACTTGTTAGTATTAATAGAGTCATAATCATATATGTCCATGTTTAGATTTGTTACTATTTAGTACATGAAGAGGAAGGGGCTGAAGTGTTTCCACTGAGAGGCCTGTCTGAATCCAGGCAATATCAACGACCTTGAGTGTCTTGTTGACATAGTCCCAAGATAGGATAAGGATTTGGATCTAAGCAACTTGGTTACATACTAATCTTCTTCTTCTCTGACTGAAATGGTAATAAGGGCAGTGTGGACATTAAGGATCATAAATAATAAGGTTGCTTAATATGTTCGGTAAATTTATAATTTTGAAATATGGAATAGTGTAGTTGGAGTCGATATGTCTTCATCAATTCAATCTAAGCCTTAAGTATATTAACAAATAGACTGAAAATAAACATTCTAGATAAGAATCAACTAGGTAAATGAAAGATTGTTACTAAATGACCATTATAGAAACATTAGACAATTATTTTAACACCCTGCCTTAATGGTCATTCTACTAGCTACCCTACATAAGATTGACATAATTTGTGGGTCATTTGGCCATGAATACATAGAAGGCTGCCCCTTCGCTTTAGAATGCTCTCCGACATGACCCTATTATTGAGTCCATCCCTGGCTCTACAAAACTTCTGGATATGACCAAGATTACCACAATCTATTGACAACAATCTTTCCAACCTGACATTGGGTAACAAATCCATCCCTCCATTTATCCAGGGACTGAGATCCGCTTAAAAAAACTTCAATTATTATTGATAAAAAATTGGCAAAAAACTTTGAACCATATTTTGCAGAAAAATTGTCAAACCTTTTATGTGATGCTGAAATCAGACTTTGTTTTTGTCAAAAAATGGAAAAAACTAAAAAAATAGGAACAAAAAGAGTATAATTTTAAGGACAAAATCATGCAAAACACTCTGATTTATATTGAAAAAATCATACAAAACCCACCTTGATTTTTTGTGCAAATAAAAATTAGAAAACCCACCATGATTTTTTATGGAAAAAATTAGAAAACCCTTCATGATTTTTTTTGGGAAAAAAATTAGAAACCCCTCCATGATTTTTTCGTGTAAAAAAATCAGAAAATCCTTCATGAGTTTTTGTGGAAAAAATCAGAAAACCCACCAGCAGACAAAAAACCCACGATTTTCAATGAAAATATCGCAAAAAGAAACTTTTCTGAAAGGAAAGTTGCAACAGCTGTGATTTTTGTTTAGAAGCCTTATTTCTCTAAAAGACCTTGTGATTTGCAGCTAAATCTGGAACCCCTTGATTTGTTCTAAAAAGCAAAGCTCAAAATATCATTATCGACAACTTATCACCAAGGGCAAAAAAAATATATCGAGAAATATCTGAGATAATTCAGAAACTTATCTTGAGAGATTTTTTGTGTAAAAATCTAAGAAAACCCTTGATGATTTTTTTTGGAAAAAATCAGAAAACCCTCCAACAGAGAAAGCACCTACGATTTTTAATGAAAATATTGCAAAAAGAAACTTAGCTGAAAGGAAAGCCGCAACAGCCATGACTTTTGTTTAGAAGGTTTGTTTCTCAAAAAAACCTTCTCACAAATTGCAGCTCAATCTGAAACCCCTTGATTTATTCTGAAAACCATAGTTCAAAATATCGTTACCAACAACTTATCACCGAGGGTAAAAAAAATATATTGGGAAATGTTGGAGATAAGTCAGAAACTTATCGGGAGAGATTTTTTGCTTGAAAAATCTTTTCAAATCCACTTCAAATCCATAAGAAATCAGTCTAGAACACTGCAAATGACCTCCTTTTTCCTCCAAACCATTTCTCTCCTCTCCAAACCTATTTTTGCAATCGAAAGAAATATTTGTTGCCCTTTTTTGGGCTGTCACTGTCTATATGAGTCTGCGACCGATAAGTTTTTGACTGATCGTGATATTTTAGCAACTTATCTATGATATTTTAGCAACTTATCACAGATATATCTGCGATATTTCAATCCATGGTTTTAACTTTGACTCTATTAAAAAATCTTTAAATATCTTCTAAAAATTTCAAAGAAATTTCTAGGTAAACCTCATGATTTTTCATAAGAAATTGTTAAGAAACCTCTGGCAATAAATTCTTATATTGAAACTATGAATTTTTAAAATTCACCAAAAAAATCTTAGCCCACTTTGATATTGTAATATTTCTATAATGGTCACATCTTAGTTGGTTTAGTAACTTTCCTTTTCTATTGTTTACGATTGTTTCTTTTTAGAAACATCGTCTTATAATCTCTTATAAATAGAGTCTTTCGTCTCTATTGTATACATCAATTTTATAATAATATTAGGCCATCTACTACACTTTGAATATACCATCATCAACCGTAGAGGCACATGCACCATAAGCATCCTTTCTAACAAGTTTATGTGACTAGCATATCTTGTCAAAACAATATTGAAGAACTCATTTAAAAATGTCTCAAAGAGAGAGAGGTGTGGTGGTTGGAAATGAACATTTTCATATCTCTAGCTTCTGCCATAACTTGCACTACCCAATCTATTTTCCCCATCTTCCAATGCATGAACATAGCATGGGGTTCAAAAGATGTGCTTGTAACCACCTTCCACTATCATACTAGCAATTTTCACACACATGTTGAATCAGTGACTACTTGTACAACATTTAAGGCCCCAATCTCCTTTATGGCCTCTCTCAAAATGCTAAACTAGATTGCATCCTTACGCTTCCCTGAACAATCCACAATTATAAGAAAATAAGAGCCAATTGGGCATGTGACTATGATATTGATGAGTGGCCAATGTGTAATATCAGTCCACCCATCCAACACAATAAAACAACTTGTCCTAGTCTATGTTTGCTTCAAATATTAGCAAATTAACCGTAGAATATTCTTTATGTAGGAGGGTAGTGTGTAGTTTATGATGTCAGGGGGTATAAAGGATGGACCACTAGAGGCTACATATTTGATCATTTGTATCAAATAAGAGGAAGGAGCCACATGAAATAGGATGAAATGGGTGTAAAAGAATTTGACAATGGAAGGCTTTGGTGCATCTCCTACTTGCGCATTAAACATACTTTCAACTGTCCTTAGCCTCTCCCCACCGCTAATCTTCCTCTTACCTTTTGTGGCAATATCCCTAGTAGCACTACCAACCCTAGATGGTCATAGGCATAGATGATTGTCCACTTGTAAAATAATTTGTTGTCATTGTCACACCTTGAGACCTCATTTTTGCTTCCATGTGCAATCTACGAGCCTCTGATTTCTCATCCTCCTTTATATTTTAATAAAGTTTAACTCCAAAACATGTAACACCCAAGAATTGAGACCCTATGTCTATTTAGATTCCTATAAAAGTTGTCTTGTAGATGTGACACTACCACACTCTACTCCCCCCTGAATTTTTAATTTTGGTATGAACAATTTCTCAAGTTGGAGAAGAGGTTTCTTTTCTTAAGAGTGCCCTTTGAATATTTTTCCATGACTTCTGAAGGGTACTCGAATGAATTTGATGGCCACCACCCCACCCCACCCCCAACACTTCCATATACTGTGACATTGAAACTCTTGCATTTGTTTGAGTTTCTTTCACTAACATTCTCACTGCATCTCATGTTGGTTTTGAGAGATTTAATGAAACTTTAAACTAAAAAATGAAAATAAAAACATTTAGACATTTCTTTGAACTTTGAAAAAAAACTTGAAAAATAAATAAATAAAAGGATAGAATTACTTATCTTTCCCAAGAAATTGTTGCTCCAGTACCAAATGCTAATATGCCTTAGGTTCAACTTCTTTACACCTTCGTCGACCTTGCTCAAAGATTTTGTCTACTTGAAATTAAATCATTTTTTGCAATATTTTTTTGGTGAAAGAATGAACTCAAATGCATTGAAAAGGGGCAATTTTTCCCATTCAGGGCTACCTAATGTGTGGGGCCCACAAAAAAGAAATTAAAAATTTATTTTTAACATATCAAGCATTTTTTAAAATGTTGCCGAAAAGGGGATGGGTGGAGCATGGATGCTACTCTAGCTGTCCCCTCTGCGTTTCTGCCTTCTCCGCATTTCTGAGGTGTTTCCTGGTAGTTGGTCAAAATTGGGTATGGCTAGGGATGTTTCCAAGCTGTCCTCTCATCCCAAGGACATCTTAGAAATTATGATGCATCAAAAAGGGCTAGGGACGCATCCTTAGTTACTACTAGTTTTTTTGGGTAGAAAGGACCTTTTACAAATATTTGGGGAATGAGACCGGGGACAAGGGAACAGGTCAAAAAGGGTTGGTGATTTATCCTCGGTTAATACTAGTTTTTTTTGGGTCAAAAGGGCCTTTTGTAAATATTTGGAGAGAGTGAAGGATGTGCAAAATGGTGTTATGGAGTTCCAATGGAAATTTTGTTTGGATCTTTAGAATGAGAAGAAAGGTCTATTCTTGTTACTTAATTTTCTTCACGATCGTCATTCACATTGTCATCATTGCTGTTAGTGCTCATTTTTTGGGGCTTCTTTGTGATAGCAAATTGAAGCCAAAACATTTTTGAAGTTTAAAATTAAAACTAATTACAAACCCTTCCTAACATTTAAAAAAATTAATAAAGGTAAAATGACATACTTTGACATTGCTGTGTACACTTTAAACTTTCCTCAGTTTAAAGCTTAGGCAGCCATGGTTCATATTTTCAACTGTTATTCAAGCTTAAAGTTTAGGGCTTTAGTTTGGTATTGTCTAACATTGGTAGGTGTACCTACCCCACAAACCTCCTTCCATGTAATTGGTAACAACAATGAAATAGCAGCAATGAATGTCTTGTTAATGCGAAGGCTAAAAAATTTAGTGGAAGTTGTTGGATGTGAAATAATTCTACCCTTGTTTTAGAGTTGTCATGTTCAGTATCACAAAAGCTAGTTTCTGTAGTATATTGATTCTAACCAATTTTTCTGAACAAATTTTACACATTTCTGATGTGGAAGTCAAAGAAACCAAACTAATGGGTGATACGCTAATCATCATTGTTGTGGTGAGTTGATTCCTTGAATGCAATTATTTGATCTCTAGTTTTGCATTTTTGAAGTAATTTGCTGAAATTTTGAAACATTTATATTAATTTTTTGGGAATGTGTTAAGTGGTTTATTCACTTATTTTCTTGTATATTCTAGTTCCAGACACAAGAAACTTTTTGCGTGAGAGACAGCAGTGGTAAAATCACGGAAGGTGGAAAGGTAAAATATGGGAAGCCATGTAGAAATTTCTATTGATATTATCAAATTAACAACTAAAGCAGCATTGTGGTGGATATCTCTGATTATTTTAAAGGTTTATTAATGTGACAAATTGACTTTGATAGGACGATATTCACACCATATATTATGCATGGGCAATGCAACAGATGGATTTTGGAGAAATGACGTAAGGTGTAATATATCCTACTTGGAGGATGAGGGAGATGCAACAATTGGGAATTCAATCCCTTATATAATTTTTTTTTTACACTTCCATTAAAGTATTCCTTGGGAGTATGATTTATTAGAATTATATGTACTTTATGATTTTGGTAGTATATAGTTATAGCAGAGAGCTGTTATGTCGGTATATTTTGTATGTCGGTTTAAATTATTTAAATTAAAAGGCATTATAGATCTTAAATCTCTTTTATCCATATTGTTGGTGGGAAAGTTCTAGATGGCATTGCATTTCCATTGTTCCAAGTGCTAATAAAAAAATTCCATCACCATTATTTTTTCATTTTACATCTGTTTTTGAGTGCTACATTCAAATATAAGCTGTATCACCAACTACCTAGGTGCATTTGCTTATATAAAATCATTTTGCTGTCACTCAAAGATTTGACAGGTTTAAAATAAATTGGAATATTATTGTTTAATCAGAGCAATCACTGATTTGACAGGTTTAAACTAAATTGGAATATTATTGTTTAATCACAACAATCACAGGAAATTGCCTCTAATATCCTTGTTTGGCAAGGGGACTTTAGATGAAGGTGGACCTTTGTTTGAAGGTGTCTTCCTTGATTACTATTAGGTTTAGTTAATTTAATATTAATTTGTATAATAAACTTTAAAGGGAAAAATCATTTTTTCAATAGGAATCATTAGCAAGTGCTTAATATGATTCTAAATGAAGTGTTGTGAATTTGACCTAAGCTACTTTTACAAGTGATGTGTAAGAACAATGATTGGTAGTGGTTAAATTGCATGAGGTGCAGAAATTTCTTGGCTTATGGAGTTGATTCTTAATTGAGCAATATGAATCTCTTGGCTCTCCATAGAGTATTAGTTATATACATATTTTGTTGATGGCGCATGTGGGCTTCTTACCCTTAAATATGTTTGTGTAAATTATCTAAAAATATGGTCCTTATTTTAGCAATACGAACCTTGGCTCTCCACAACATATTGGTTATGTATATTTTATTTCATTATGGTTACATGTGGCTTTTTACCCCTTATGCTTGTCCAACTTATTTATAATAAAATAGTTTTTCTCTTTTTTATTTGAAGGTCAAGTATTCAAGTAAATATTTCATTGGTTTTGTCCATGACCCTTTGCATTTGCTCATGGTGTCATTGAAAACAATCCTAGGCCACCTAGTAGCTTCCAATTGTACAATTTTTTTAGGTTCCATGTGGTCAATTATTTTTAAGTAACTTATGAGATGCACCATTTTAATGGCTTTAGTAGGTGCAACCCCCCTTTTACTTGACATAATTTCATATGGAATTGTACCTTATATTTTGAACTTGCTTGTGGTCAAGTATTTTTGAACTCTCAAATTTTTCCATTTAAAATTTGATGTCATGCTAGTTAACAATTCACACTAATAGAGTGTTTTTTTTATCGATAATATTAACCTGTGAGCATGGTAACCCAGTAGGGGCAATGAGCACACCAACCCATTGAAGGTGGGCACAAAACATCATTAACATTGTTTATTTGGGCCAAAGTGGGGATTTGATTAGTGGCTTCACCATTAACAATGAAACCACAACCATTACACCACAAGGGGATCCCCCACACCCATAGAGTGTTCCTAGTGGCACTAAGAGCCTAAAAAATAATTTGAATGGTTTTCTTGTTTCATAACTCTGTGTTTCCATATTTATTTTTGAGAGGATGTGTTGCATTATAACTTGCCAAAGTTTTCTTTTTTCTATAGCCCTCCCTATTAAGCTTGTCATTGAGGTCAATACCAAGATTTTTGTACTCAAGTTACTATTTCAAGAGTGTTGCCTTCAAAGTAGAATTTATGGTAGTTTCTTTTTTTGTTATTGGTAACAATCGTGATGTTGGTGTTGGTGGTATTAACTTGCATCACCACTGCTCTACATAAATGTTCAAGGGCATATAAATATAAATGTTCAAGGGCATATAAATGCTCTTGCAACCTGTGAGCTGATTTAGCAATCAAAATAAGGTCATAAACATATAAAAGAGGCTTGACCACCTTGCCATTTCAACCATTTCCAATTTTTTTGATATATAAATCAAAGAGAGTAGTAGATAGGTGGCACTTTTGTTTGACCCTAATGCTACCCCTTAATTTAAATGCCCACTAAAGTTATGATTTTAACTTAAACTTCTTCATAAATCCTATAAACTATTGATCTTAAATACAAAATATCTTAAGTTCTTCCATGCTACAACAAAAAATATCTCCCCTTTATTGTCAAACCTTTTCATTGATGTTCCTCAAAGTGGTTCTATGATCGATCGTAGAGTGCTCAGGCTTGAACTTGCTTGACCTTTTACTTATTTTTCTTTTTCTTCTGCATATTCTTTGATATTTGTTTTTCAACCATATTACAATAGTCAACAAAATAACAAAAAAATCTTCCTTTTCTTCCTAATCTTTTTCATTGACATGCCTCAATGTGATTCTATGATATTGTAGAGTGCTTAGGCCTAAAACTTGACCTTAATTTTCTTTTTCTTCTGCACTCTTGTTAATTTCTTTTTCAATCATAGTACTATCAATTTGACAACCAACGTGTTGATAGTTGTGGATTTTTGATCGGAAGGGCTATTAACATCACTATTCTTAAATAGAAGTATCTCTAAGTTGGTTGTCCACTTTCTTTGAAACCCTTGCAAAATGATGTTGAAAATTTTCATAATGTAAAAATATCAATTACGTTTTCTATCCCCAAAATTTTAATGCCAATATAAATTTCAAGAAAGGTGGAAAGATCTGTAGCGACGTTGACCAAGGGAGAGGGATGTACATTTGATTGCTTCTCATAAAGTTGTCTTACATATTCAAAACCATTGATTAGTTGAAATGTCTTTTAGTTTGCTTCTTTCATGGTTGAATCTCCTTCCAAAAAAGCCGAGTCATCCTTTCCAAGGTAGATTAACTCTTTTTGTCTTGTGCTCATGAATTCAACTTTTTTCTTTCATCAACTTGTTAATGTTTGGTAGACCTTCTTGCACCTAACAAATAGGTGCTTATGATATTCTGGCAGTTCATCTATAGTCTACTAAGTAGTTATGTCCTCACCCTAGAGGAACTTTGCGATACAGAGTAATCTACCTACCGTTGTTACTCTCTCTTGGACCCTCTCTTCCATATTTTAAACCATTGACTAGTTGAAATGACATTAAGCTTCCAATTAGTTTTTCCAAGGTAGATTAAATCTTATTGTTTTGTGCTCATGAATTCAATTTTCTTTCTTTCTTTCTTAAAATCTACTTCTACAACTTAATATTTATCGTGTGATTGTTTGACTCTTCCAAACTTCTTACAATTTCACATTCCTCATCAAACCAAACATTAACTAGAAATTAATTAGCTTTGATTCCTTATTTATTGTACATTTCCCAAGAGCTCCTTGAATTATATTTGTTAACTCATAATTATTGAGGTTGTGTAGATGAATTTTATCCTTTTTGATTAATGTCTCTATGGTTGCCTTGAATGTCAAACAATTTTCTTGTGTCAAAATATATCTACACTTTGGAGAGATTGCCAACAACATTGAGTCTTCTTATCAAGTTGCCCCTTCTCATACCAAGATAACATTAATGACATTGTTGCTGTGAGTTGATTCCTTAAATGCAATTATTTGATCTCTAGTTTTGCATTTTTGAAGTCATTTGCTGAAATTTTGAAACATTTATATTGATTTTTTGGGAATGTGTTAAGTTGTTTATTCACTTATTTTCTTGTATACTCTAGTTCTAGACACACCAAAATTTTTTAGTGAGAGACATAAGTGGTAAATCATGGAGGGTGGAAAGGTAAAATACGGGATGCCATCTAGAAAATTCTATTGATATTATCATTTTAACAACTAAAGCAACATCGTGGTGGATATATCTCTGATTAATTTAAAGGTTTATTAATTTGAAAAATTGACCTTGATAAGACGATATTCACACCAATATTATGCATGGGAAATGCAACAAATTTATTATGGAGAAATGAAGTAGGAGATATTTTTCCACAGCAAGTCAAATTGTGATATTGCTATCAGGATTCAACTGTGTAGTTTTTGAGTCAAACTCATTGACCCATAATTCATGAGTAGTGGTTCACATGAACCCATCTCTCATGAGAATGAATGGAACACTTAGCACTCATGGAGAAATGACAGAAGGTGTAATAAATCCTACATGGAGGTTGAGGGAGATGCAACAATTGGGAATTCAATCCCTTATTTAATTTTTTGTTTACACGTCCAATTAAGTATTCCTTGGGAGTATGATTTATTTGAATTATATGTACTTTATGACTTTGGTAGTATATGGTTAGAGCATAGAGTTGTTATATGTCAGTATATTTTGTATCTTTGTTTAAATTATTGAAATTAAAAGGCATTATAGATCTTAAATCTCTTTTAGCCATATTGTTGGTGGGAAAGTTTTAGATGGGATTACATTTCCATTGTTCCAAGTGCCGATAAGAAAATTCCATCACCATTATTTTTTCATTTTACATATGTTTTTCAGTGCTACATTCAAATATCAGCTGTATCACCGAATGCCTAGGTGAATTTGCTTATATAAAATCTTTTTGCTGTTACTCAAAGATTTGACAGGTTTAAACTAAATTGGAATATTATTGTTTAATGAGAGCAATCATAGGAAATTTCCTCTAAGATCCTTGTTTGGCAAGGGGACTTTAGATGAAGGTGGACCTTTGTTTGAAGGTGTCTTCCTTGATTACTATTAGGTTTAGTTAATTTAATATCAATCTGTATAATAAAATTTAAAGGGAATTTTTTTTTTCAACAGTAGTCTGTAGAAAGTGCTTAATATGATTCTAAATGAAGTGTTGTGAATTTGACCTAAGCTAATTTTTGAAGAAGTGATGTGTAAGAACAATGATTGGTAGTGGTTGAATTGCATGAGGTGCATAAATTTCACTCTTAATGCTCTCCAGAGAATGCCACAATAGTACAACACAATGTGATGATGGTGTTTTTTAAATATATACTTGTTCCCTTTGTATACATTTTTCTAGTAAGAGTTGTATGCAAAATCTGATTGAATAACGAAACCTATTAGCATCAATAAAGGTTCTCTTAAACAAGTATAAAAATGGTCGCTGCAACTTTCTCATTTTGGAAAGGGTACATTATCAAAGTGGATTAAAACCTAGAGCCTACATATTTGTTCAAGGAAAATAAATTATATTGGAAAAGTCTGCATTGGCGGAGCTATATGTATATAAATGGTGATTGGCAGAGGTTGGGTTCCATGAGGTATAGAAGTGTCAAGAAAATGCTATAGCACTTCAGAATGATGTGATGGTGTCATTTGATTTTGCATGTATACTTTTTCACTGCACGTTGATTTTGCTAGGGAATGATGAATGACATTCCAGCACCCAAGGTTCGTTTAAACAGGCATGACAAAAGTCGCTAGAAATTTTGGCATTTTGGGTAGGGGCTATAATCAAAGTTGATAAAACTCTAGATTTTGGCCAAAGCAACAGTATTTAAGCCATAAATTTTTTATTAGAAATTCTTGGATTGATAACACTTTATATGATAAATTGATCTAGTTCAATTCAATGAAAATTTATGGGTAGATAACATTGTCATTTGTGCAAACATTTTTAGTCCTTTGTTCTTTTCATTGATAACACCAGTTGTCTTTTTTTCTCATTGCTAAACTAAAACTTCATGTTTTACATCATTTCTTTTTTGGCTTGTTAATACAAATCAATCTTCATTTATTGGTGCAGCAAACCAAGGTATATATTATATTCCAGTATGCGCATTTATTTAGGTTTTGAAATATTTTCACTGGTACAAGAATCAAGATATTTAAGTGGGGATGCGTAATATAAGTATTGAAAGTGAGAGTTTAGTGATGTGCATAACCAAATGTCTGGACATGACCGACCGCCAAACTTGAGTCAATTAAGAGAGTGTAAGACATAAAACAATTACACTTCTGTGACTGGGCTAGGAAATTTAGTTTTTGTGAGGGCACTTTCCTCTAAGATGAGAATTTTTAAAGTCGAGCTTAATTAACTGGTAGCTGATCTCGAGCATTATTAAGGATGATCTTTTTAAAATACTAGTCTGTGATTTGAGGAAAAAACTCATTTGGCAAAAAACAACTTAGCAATGAAATAGAAGGTAACCAATGCTTACTTTACTATTAATGAGGTCTACGACATGTCAAAATTGAGGAAATCTTATGATAATTAGCAAAAATTTTACTCTGCTGTTTGGGGATTTGAATATGTGGGTTATGAGTGGAAACATTATTATTTGCGTGGTTTTGAGGGCAAGTGCCTTAGGAAAATTGTAGATTGCTTAATGCATTTGCACACAGTCAGTGTACAAAAATAGTTTTGGAATGCACAAAGCTCTTGGATTGGGGAGACCTAATTTTTGAACCTCAATGAAAAAGTGTCTTGAAAGTGAAAGACGCTTGGCTAGATTCAAGTTAATTATTACCACAAATATGATCTGATTATTTCTCTCTTGAATAATGAATGGAGTAACATCAACGAGGAGTAACCAATATGTGAATAAGAATGATCTCTAGAAGAAATGCATTTGTAGTGGTGATGCAAATATGATATGATTTGTCCGAAGGCTAACATTTTTAATATGGGAAAATTTGTAGTAAGTTAGCATGTAGGATGTGAATTGGTATGATGGATCCTTAATCTCTTTAGGTATGTGCATATATTAACCTTGATGAATTTTGTGAAGCGTTCATCTAATCATGAATGTGACACCATTAATTGTATTAAAATTTGATTAAAAATGCATTTTCAATAGTAGGATCATGTGAAATATTTTCATATATATACTTTGATCTTTTAATGGTCAGAAGTCTAGGAGAGTCAGCTTTGTTGTTTTGGTCTGAACTGCAATTTAGTTCTTCCCTTATTCAAGGAGATGATAAGCATCACCATATATTCAATGGTCTATTAAACAACTATTGTTAGACTTGCATGCCCATCTTTGATGTTTTTGAAGGCTTTACAGTACATAGTTGAGTGTATTTTGATTCCATTATGTGGCACTCAAAAATTATACACCATTTCTTTTTGTGCTTCTTTAGATCTTTTCTACCTTTTTGTTTTACATCGAAGCTTATGGAGTTGACTCTTAATTGAGTGATATGAATCTCTTGGCTCTCTATAGAGTATGACACATGTGGTATTCTTACCCCTAAATATGTTTGTGTAAATTATCTAAACAAATGGTCCTTATTTGAGCAATACAAACCTTGGCTCTCCACAACATATTAGTTAAGTAATTTTTTTTTTATTATGGTTACATGTGGCTTTTTACCCCTTATGCTTGTCCAACTTATTTATAATAAAATAATTTTTCTCTTTGTTATTTGAAGGACAAGTATTCAAGTAAATATTCCATTGGTTTTGTCCATGACCCTTTGCATTTGCTCATGGTGTCATTGAAAACAATCTTATGCCACCTAGTAGCTTCCAATTGTACAATTCTTTTTAGCTTCCATGTGGGAAATTATTTTTAAGTAACTTATGAGATGCACCATTGCAATGGCTTTAGTAGGTGCAACCCCCCTTTTACTCGACATAATTTCATTTGGAATTGTACCTTATATTTTGAACTAGCTTGTAGTCAAGTATTTTTGAACTCTCATATTTTTCTATTTAAAATTTGATTTCATGCTAGTTAAAAATTCACACCAATACAGAGTTTTTTTTATCGGCAATGTTAACCTGTGAGCATGGTAACACAATACGGGCAACGAGCACACCAACCCATCGAAGGTGGGCACAAAACATCATTAACATTGTTTATTTGGGCCAAAGTGAGGATTTGATTAGTGGTTGCACCATTAACAATGCAACCACAACCATTACACCACAAGAGGATCCCCCACACCCATAGAGTGTTACTAGAGGGACTAAAAGCCTAAAAAATTATTTGAATGGTTTTCTTGTTTCATAACTTTGTGTTTCTATATTTATTTTTGAGAGGATATGTTGCGTTCCAACTCGCCAAAGTTTTCTTTTTTCTATTGCCCTCCCAATTAAGCTTGTCATTGAGGTCAATCCCAAGATATTTGTACTCAAGTTACTATTTAAAGAGCGTTGCCTTCAAAGTAGAATTTATGCTAGTTTCTTTTTTTTTTATCGGTAACAATCATTATTTTGGTGTTGGTGGTATTAACTTGCATCGCCATTGCTCTAGATAAATGTTCAAGGGCATATAAACATAAATGTTAAAGGTCATATAATTGCTCTTGCAACCTGTGAGCTGATTTAGCAATCAAAATAAGGTCATCAACTTATAAAATAGGTTTGACCACCTTTCCATTTTGACCATTTTCAAGTTTGTCAATATATAAGTCGAAGAGAGTAGGAGATAGGGGGCACTTTTGTTTGACCCTAATGCTACCCCTTAATTGAAATGCCAACTAAAGTTTTGATTTTAACTTAAACTTCTTCATAAAGCCTATGAACTATGGTTCTTAAATAGAAAAGAACCTAAGTTCTTCCATGCTACAACAAAAAATATCTCCCTTTTATTCTCAAACATTTTCATTGATGTGCCTCAAAGTGATTCTATGATTGATCGTAGAGTGCTCAGGCTTGAACTTGCTTGACCTTTTACTTATTTTTCTTTTTCTTCTGCATATTTTTTGATATTGTTTTTTCAACTATATTACAAAATTCAACAAAATAACAAAAAAATCTTCCTTTTCTGCCTAAGATTTTTCATTGACATGCCTCAATGTGATTCTATGATACTGTAGCGTGTTTAGGCCTAAAACTTGACCTTAATTTTATTTTTCTTCTACACACTTGTTGATTTCTTTTTCAATCATACTACTATCAATTTGACAACCAAGGGGTTGATAGTTGTGGCTCTATAATCAGAAGGGCTATTAACTTCTCTATTCTTAAATAGAAGTATCTCTAAGTTGGTTGTCCACTTGCTTTGAAACCCTTGAAAAATGATGTTAAAAATTTTCATAATGTAAAAAAATCAATTGGGTTTTCTATCCCCAAAATTTTAATGCCAATATCAATTTCAAGTAAGGTGGAAATATCTGTAGTGGTGTTGACCAAGGGAGAGGGAGATCCTTCCAAAAAATCTTTGAGTAGATTAACTCTTTTTTTCTTGTGCTCATGAATTCAACTTTTTTCTTTCATCAACTTGTTAAAGTTTGGTAGACCTTCTTGCACATATATACTAGGCGCTTATGATATACCATTGGTTCACCTATAGTCTACTAAGTATTTATGTCCTCACCCTAGAAAAACTTTAGGATACACAGTAATCTACCTACCATTGTTACTCCCTCTTGGACCCTCTCTTCCATATTTTAAACCATTGAATAGTTGAAATGTCATTAAGCTTCCAATTAGTTTTTCCAAGGTAGATTAATTCTTATTGTTTTGTGCTCATGAATTCAATTTTCTTTCTTTATTTCTTAAAATCTACTTCTACTACTTAATATTTATCGTGTGCTTGTTTGACTCTTCCAAACTTCTTACAATTTCACATTCCTCATCAAACCAAACATTAACTAGAAAGTAATTAGCTTTGATTCCTTATTTTTTGTACATTTCCCAAGAGCTCCTTGAATTATATTTGTTAACTCATAATTATTGAGGCCTTGTAGATGAATTTTATCCTTTTTGATTAATGTCTCTATGGTTTCCTTGAAGATCAAACAATTTTCTTGTGTTAGAATAGATCTACACTTTGGAGAGATTGCCAACAAAATTGAGTCTTTTCATCAAGTTTCCCCTTCTCATACCAAGATAACATAAAGTAAATTAGGTTATAGTTTGATTTTGAATCCCAAATATGGTCACCAATAATAACATCCTCTATCCCTCTAGTCAATCTTTGTGAGAAAAATGTATGGTAAATGATGCTTCACGTGTATGTATTACATGTAAATTTTTTTGTTTCTTCCATCTATCCAAACTATTCAAATAATTAAGTTGAAGGCAGCACACAAAGAAAGCAATTCCTCGCCATTACCCCTATTTTTCAAACTTGGCCAAATTTTAGACTTTCAGATAGTGATCCCTCTGACCTGATTATTCTTTATATATGTCTTTTGATATCCTGTGTATTTTTCTGGAAAGACTTTGACCTCAACCTTATAAGTTGTTGGATATCACTTTTGGAAGCAAATGAAAAACTCAGATTTTATAAAGTGCATGAAAGAGACCCATTACCCATCACATGTATTTTCATAAGGAAAAAAATGAATCATAAGAACTTCAGAGGGTTGGAATGATCTACATCAAGAAAGATGGATGCAGTAGGGGCAGTCAAAAGCTCTAATTTTGAGGCTTAATTAGAGGAATAAGGAAAAGGAATATCATATATGAGCCATATTTTGGACCACTAAAATTTCAATTGAGGATGAGGTACCTAACGTAGTTAAAAAGTTCTTGTCTTTCCCATGGTTTCAACAACCACTATGAAGGGTGAGTTTGAAATAAGTTTAGGACATGTTTGAGTTGACCTAGTGGTGGATAATTTGTACTCTTGAAAGGGAGGTCACAAGTTCAAATTCCATTGGGGTAGGGTATGTATTCCTCGTAAACATATGGCTGGCATAGTGGACTATGAAAGGACCTTTCCTTTCCTTTCCTATTGTTAGAAAAGTCAGGTTGATCACTAAATCAAAAAGCGTTTACCAATTTTGGTATCCGAATAACACATCAAAGGATCAGGCTTTGACTAAAATGTGGTTCCAAAGTTTCATTTTGAAAATCTACTTCTACAACTTAATATTTATCGTGTGGTTTGATTCCTTATTTTTTGAGTGAAATGTGGTTCCAAAGTTTCATTCTTAAAATCTACTTCTACAACTTAATATTTATCTTATGCTTTAATTCCTCATCAACCAAACATTAACTAAAAACTAATTAGTTTTGATTCCTTATTTTTTGTACATTTCCCAAGAGTTCCTTGAATTATATTTGTTAACTCATAATTATGGAGGCCTTGTAGATGAATTTTATCCCTTTTGATTAACCTCTCTATGGTTGCCTTGAAGGTCAAACAATTTTCTTGTGTCAAAATAGACCTACACTTTGGAGAGATTGGCAACGATATTGAGTCTTCTTATCAATTTTCCCCTTCTCATACCAAGATAACATAAAGTAAATTGGGTTATAGCTTGATTTTAAATCCCAAATATGCTCACCAATAATAACACCCTCTTTCCTTTTAGTCAATCTTTGAGAGAAAAATGTATGATAAATGATGCTTCATTTGTATGTATTACATGTAATTTTTTTTTTCTTCCATCTATCCAAACTATTCCAAATAGTTAAGTTGAAGGCACCACACAAAGAAAGAAATTCCTCCCTATTACCCTTGTTTTTGAAAATTGGCAAAATTTTAGACTTTCAGATAGTGATCCCTCTGACCTAATTATTCTTTATATATGTCCTTTGATATCCTGTGTGTTGCTGAATATCACTTTTTGAAGAAAATGAAAAACTTAGATATAAAGTGCATGAAAGAGACCCATTACCCTGTTGGAAATACAATAATGGGAAAGCAAGATGTTTAGAGGGGGGTGAATCAGATCTTCAAATTTAAACACTTAAAAAAAACTGATCCACATTCATACATATATGAATCTAATGTAATATCAAATAGCATTCACACAATGAAATAAATAACTCATAAAACAAGAACTTGGTAACCCAGAAACCCAAATAGTTAAAACTGGGGTGGGGATGACACCCACAAAATTCTTCACTACTGCAACATTAAAGTGTTCCTGTTAGGGCTACAAGAGTTGATTACAAAATGTAATCTACCTGGTTAAAGGTTTGCCCAGTTAAGAGCTAAAGATCATTACAATCTACCCTGTGAAAGGATTTCAACTTACAATAAAGTAAGCACTCTGTTAGGAGATTTATAAAGGTCTGCTAGAACCACTCTGTTAAGAGATTTTCACCTGATACAATGATTAGAATGTTTCAAGTAATGATCCTTTGTTATGCACTCAGATGCTGATGACAGATCTCCTCTTTCCAGTACCTTATGTGATCTCACAATCTGATATGTCTTTACTCTGTTGTTCACTATCCTATCACTCTGCTTGATCTATGCTTCTTAAAAAAATAACCCTCTACGCATTTCACTTCAAAATGCAGTCACCACTTCTCTCCACACACTTATAAAATAGAGTTTAGAAGCAATCTTATATATCTATTCAAGCCTGGTAGCGAGATCTAGATCAACGATCAAGATCTAATACCCATACCTCCAAGGTATTACAATTAATGATTATAATATGTCATGCATAGGATAAAACAATTGAATGCATAACTAACTCCATAGGAAAATATTAAATGCATACATAAGTCAGCTCAAAAAGCTTATACAAGTCAACCTGAACACTTATCCTCGAAGTTTGAATCATTCTAGACATGTATACAAAAACTGTTCTGCTCAACATTTAACATCTCTGTCGCTCGACACTAAGTATCCTACTCGGCTTGGCATGATACAACTCAGAAACCTAAATACTGTTTAGCAATGTTGCTTGGCCTTGGATAGTTTTAGCTTGGCCACAGTGATAGCCAACTAAACTGCCTAAGTAAATGACTAAGTGTTGGTCAGTAATCATCAACAGAACTTAGAGATTAACAATCTCCCCCTTTGATATTAGTGGCAAAAACACACTTATCATTTCTTCATTTCATTCCATAAAATTTTTTCCTAAGTATACAAAGTACCCCCCCTAGGAATATACTCAGAATTATACGCACAAAAAGTTACATAGAATACATGCCTTCACAATATATACAAATGTACCTATTTTGTATTGATTTATCATACTGTATCCTTACCAACTTCTATATCCTTACCAACTTCCCCCTTGTTTTTTTCACTGATTGTAGGTGGGGTTAAGTTATACTTGTCCAAAAATTGTTTATGAAGCTGTAGGGTGGATGCAAATGTAGTATCCCAACTGTCCTTGGCAATCTTCATAACTTCTAATTTTATCTCTAGCTCGGCAGCTAAACTCACTAAACTTTCTGCAGTTGAGATATTTGCATTTCTCTGTGACAACTCTTTTGTAGCTGAAAGTTCCTTCTGTATTACCTCCAAGTGAGGCAATAGGCTTGTCTGAATGGTGATCAATTTGGCCCTAATCCAACCATCTTCAGCCATAAGCTCAGAAATTCTTCATTGTGCATTGATCAACTTAGTAGAATGTAAGGAGCTAGAGGTAGCATCCTTACCCAAAGTATTGCCAGTTGATTTCAAATCTAGCTTTAGCTTCTCAAAAAGCTGTAGATTATCCTTTGTGAAGAATTCAACATCACATAGCTTCCTATACAATGAATAAACATTTGCTGTAACCAAAATGTCTATAAGAGTAGAAAGTTCAACCTGTTTCGTTGCAATCTCTTTTGAGATTTTCTCCAGAACTTTGCTCTCGAATCTCCTCTCAGACCATTGTAGAAGTTTTTCATTTCTATTTATGTCATCATCAGTTACCTTCTGTACAATGTGAACTAACTAATCAATAATGGGAGGTTGAGGCATTTCATCTTCTAAGTCAAAAGCCTTTGCAAATATATCCTTGATGTCATGTAGCACCTGCTTTTGCTTTTGTTCTATTTTCATTTCTTTATGTCTCTTCTTCCTCTTAAGTAATTCCTGAAGAGTCCCTATTTGTTCAAAAGGCAATTCATTGGGATCCCATTGTGGAATCACAATTACCTCATCTAATGTGACATCAATAATTTGATACTTCTTCTTCATAACTTTCCTTCTCTTCAATTCTGGTGAGTTGATGCTCGACTGCATTTTATCAATACCTTTTCTTGTGACAGTATCAATATCCATTGCCTCTTTCAATTTTGTCAAGATTGTCTGTGGATCAGGCATACCTCCAATTTTACGACTTGTGGGAGTGGATGTTGCAGAGTGTGGTAGATCAACCAACACTTGTACTACCTCTTGTTCCTTATGCTTGTCAGCATTATACTTCATCACTACACCACTATCAAAAACTGTATTTACAACCTCTAAAATCAGTGGATTTTGTGAAGTTACCTCTTGTGCATATGTTTTCTATTTCTCTTTTCCTATCCGATCATTGACGACTTCAAGTTCCTCATCAGTTCTCTCTCAGTGGTTTTTTCTCCTTCAGTCTCAGTTGCCCTAATAGGTGACTCGATATTTGTATCACTCGACATATCCTGTCCCTTGACATTCAAATTGCTGAAATCATCAATTATGAAGTCAATTGGACTGTCTGCAGTCAGATCAATAGAATTTTCTGAGTCTAATGCATCTTTAGTCTTTTCAGTAGCAATTATATCTTGAGTCATCTGTGGCTTATGGGTAATCTCAAATTCTTTAGGCTTTTGATCAGATGTTCCTTCATCAGATTTCTTGTCTTTTGGAACTACCAGTCCAAAGATTTCCTTCCAAATTCTAGTACTCTACTATACTAATCCTTCAATATCATTTTTCAAAACAGCATGACCTCTGAGCTTAGGAACAAACCTATTCTTATATTATTCAATGAATTTTCTCTCTGTTTTGATGTCAACTCAGGTATCACTTTGGCTAATGTTCCTTCCCTAATCTGTCTCTCTGTAGTAAGTGCAAATTCCCATTTGCTTGATAGAAACTCATATAGTTCATTCAACACATGGTTTCCTATCTCTATAGGAGTTAACTTAAAAGTACTCATCATATCTAAGAGTGCTTCTTGAACTTTATGCTTGTCTCCAATACTTAGTTTCTCATACGTAATGAATTTGAAAGTAGCTAACCCTGTTGAATTTCTCAAATTGTCACATACCTCATCAATATTAGCTGGTTTCTTGAATTGTGCAGTGGGTATGTTGTTGGGTTCATCAGTTTTAGTCTTTTCATCATCACTATCTTTCTCCAAGTGTAGTCTCCTCCTTGGTCTCTTTACTGGTTTACTCGGCTCAAACTTAGGAGCAAATTTAGCTTTCTTTCTAGAACTGCTTTCTCCAACCTTCTTCTTTCTATACTCTTTTTTTTTTACTGCTAGAGAAGTAATAGTGGATGCTCTAGTCCTCGGATGATTAGCTACAGGAGGTGTAATCTTAGATTTACCTTTACTCGGCTTGGTTACTATGACAATTGCTGGTTTCTTACCCTTAGCTTTCTCAGTGATCACCTCAGATGCATTGACTTCCTCTTCTATAGATATATCTTCTCCTTGTCCAGTGGATAGGCCTAAAGGTGCATCCTCAAGTTCTTCATCACTATTCAAACCAACCATTTTCTTCAGATTTTTCACAATCTTCTTTCTTTTTCTCTCCATGGTTCCCTCCTTTAAACTTCTTGAAATTTTTTCTTTTGCTTCATCAAAATTACCAAATCTTTCTGCTGTAGTATCAATTTCCTTGGCTAAGAGTGCAATGATGGCTACTGATGCTTCATCAATGTTAATTTCATAGGGAAATGATTCCAACCATGCTATCCTAGGTGTTATATCCTAAATATATGTGTGATCTGTATCAACTAGAAAACAAATTTCTTCATAGTGCTTCTCCACTAGTGATTTAGGAATCCTAGTCCTTAATCTCATTATCTTTTTAAATTCCACAAAATAGCTCTCCATAATACTATTGAAATTACTTCCTAATTTCTCAATGCATTCACTTATCTGAACTGTAATGGGTCTATCCTTTTTCCAAATGATATCTCCCAATGTAGGAAATGTATCCTGAATGTAGAAAAATATGCAGACTAGTAAGGAACCAAACTTACATGATGAGCTCTTAGCTTTTCTGATTGATGCTAGGTTCTCGGCTAGTTGTGTTTGTTGTAGCTTGGCAAGATCATATGTATGATTCTTCTTAACAATCTTCCATGCTTGGTCAACGACTGTACAAGGAACACTATCCAGTCGACTTGACTGATAGAACTTATGTGCATTTACTCTTACTCCAAAATCAAGTTCTAAGTCTTTAATTATAGATATTGTTATACCTTTGTTGTTCCATACGGCTCCAGTGTTCACTATAATTTCCTCTTTACTATTATCTCTCATTGTCCATTTTCTGTTAACGATAGGATATCCAGTCACTCGATGAATCATGTTTTTAGTTATCTTGACTGGTCCATTATCCAACCACATACACATATCATGAACTTAGCTAAGAATAAACTTAATCCATTCATCTTTGAAACCTTGTGGGAAATCTAGGGCATGAGTTAACCCTTTGGCGGCCAAATATTTGAATTCTCCCTTTAGAACTCCATCAACACACAATTTGCTGTAGGATTTTCTCAATTCACTATCACCTACTTCACCAATTTTAACCATGTAACAAGATCTAACATCATGGATCATAAGTACCTTGGGTGGAATGGATGAGAGAGCTCTAGTCAGATCACTCTGAATTGCACTTTCAGGAATGGCTCAAAAATTGAGAGGTGCACATACATCATTCTATACTAACTGAACTTTCTCTAGTTCTCCCTCCATACTTTTGACTGGTGCAGAAGAGCTTACAGCCATAATCTTGAAATTAGGGTTAAAAAAAATGAAGAACAGAGTACCTCGACAAGTAGCAGTTCACACTATTCACCTTAGGATTGCCAATGATATGCTGACGAATTCTTTGATGCTAACTTCGTTAAGATCAATTCTGCAACTTCTTCAATCGCTCCGTGAATAATGAAAATCACAAGGTAAAATGGAAAAATAAATTGTTCATCCTTTATAGACTTGAAAGGTCAAGGTAGGTAAGCAATAAATGTTCTGGCTGTTGAGTTAGTGCAAGCCAACTATCCTCAGCTTTCTAACATAACTTGCATCCCACTCGGCTCACCATACTCGGTCATCACAGAACTAACTCGGCCAACAAACTTGACACACACTAAAGAACTCGGCCGGCCTTAGTGTCCACAACTAATGCTCGACACCTATAGTGCAATTGGCTCTTCTTGGCATTTTTGTCTTCAAAATGTGTCCTGGTGCATCTTAACATATGCAAATATGGACTTTGGTACATTTCATGTTAGGAACTGATGTAAGATAAGAATTTTAGATGCAGTTCCTTACATACCTCTTTT
>MU225022.1:3599014-3633804 GCA_018584345.1 Thuja plicata | reverse complement strand
ATATATGTTTTGTGATATGAAGGGTGAAGGTGAAATCAGATGGGATTCTAATTGAGTACAAAACATACAGAGCTGCAAAACAATATATGATTAGTGAGGATCAAGTAATTAAAAGCCAGATCAGAGATCTGAATCATCAAAGATAGTTTCTTATCAAAATAGGTCAATCCATTGTTACTCTCTAACAATTGTAGCAGTGAACAAAATCTCTTAATAGAGTAGACTTAATAGTCTTTTGTAAATCCTCTCACAAGGTGACATTTCTACATTGAAGTTTTTTAAGACCTCTAACAAGGCCACTCCTTACAGGGTGATTAAATCCTCTAACAGGGCCACACCTAGCAGTGTGTTATTGTAACCTTTAACAAGGTTGGCTCCTAACAGGGCTCACTTCAGAAGAGTGAAAAATAATGACTAGTTGCAATTGGTGGTTTTTCCCATATTGGGTATCCATAATAAATCTTTGTGTTATCTGTGTATATTTCATTTGATTTATGGTTTATGTTTATGCAATTAATTACTAAAGGATAATCAAAGTTAATATCTTAATATTTTCTATGTTAACCGAGTGGTAGTGGAATATCTGTGTTAACCGAGAAACAATGATAAATTTGTTTAAGACATCTAAGGGATTTTGATTTATTTTGATGGTAACTAATTCACCCCTCCCCTCTTAGTTACTCAAATAATTTCCAACAATTGGTATCAGAGTTGAAAGTGCTTACAGGGAAGGTTTAAAGGCCTAAGCTAAAGATCATAAATATCTTACAGAAGGGAGATCCCCAAGCTTAATAAGGATAACTTTGTTGCATGACAAGATTTGATGAGGCTACATCTATCTACTATTAGAGATACTAGTTTTCAATTCTTGGATCATAGGTATGTGGAACCATTGAGACCTTTGACTATGGATCAGATGGTCAAAATGAAGCATCATAACATAATGATGATTGATATAGCCTTTGCACTCAGCTATTTTGAATTTGATGAAGTCAAGGACTGCCCTACTGCCTTTGATATGTGGAAAAAACTGCATGATGTTTATGGAGGAGATGCAAATGTAAAGAGAGCCAAAGTAGAAAGTCTCAGAGGTCAGTTTGATCTGATGAAAATGAAGGAAGGACAAGACATTACAAAGTACTGTGAAAGAATCAATAAAAGTGTAAGTGCAATAAGAGCTGCTAGTGGAACAATTGAAGACAAAACAATAGTCAGCAAGGTATCGAGAAATTTACTTCCTATCTATGCAATTAGAGTTTCATATATTCAAGAGATGAGATGCAGTAATGACATAACTCTAGATGGATTGGTTAGAAGACTTACAACTTTTGAGTTGCATAACTTTGAAAAATATTCTCCCAATCCTAGCAATCTTGAGTGAACATTCAAAGCTAAATTAAACCTTGGAAAGATGAAAGGAAAACAGATTAACAATGACAGTGATGATGATTCTGATGATTCTGATATGGAAATAATTGAAACATTACTTGCAGGGAGAGCTGCAAAAGGAAAAGGACAGTACAAAGGAAGAATACAATTTATTTTCTTTTCATGTGATGAGGTTGGCCACATTGCTTCTAAGTGTCCAAACAAGGATGAAAAAGGTGAGAGAAAGCTCAACAGGTACAAAGGAAAGAAAGATTTCAAAAGCTACAAAAGCTACAAGGAAAAAGGTAAGAAATCTTGTTATATTTCTAAAGATTCTGATAGTGATGAAGATGAAATGGTTTACATTTCTATTAAGGATGATTCAGATAGTGAAGATAATGAAAATACTGCACTATACTCTCATATTTGTAAGAATGACACTTGGATAATTGATAGTGGTTGTTCTCACCACATGAATGGTGATGAAACCAAATTTGAACATCTAGAGCACTATGATGGTGGGAGTGTCAGTTTTGGGAATGAAGAACCCTGCTATGTGAAAGGTAAAGGTTGTATTGCTCTTACTGAAGGAATCAAGTGTGATAATTATTATTGGGTTGAAGGAATAAGGCATAATCTACTAAGTGTGGCACAACTAAATAACATTGGTTTCAAGGTAGATTTCATGATTGGTAAGGTCAAGCTCCTCAATACTAAAGGGAACCTAGTTGGAACTGGTAGACAAACAAAAGGTAATATATTCTATCTTGATCTCAATGAAAGTTCATGTTTTATTACACAAGTAGAAGAAAGCTGGTTATGGCATAAAAGGTTGTGTCATGTGAATTTTGATAACTTGATCAAAATAAGCAAGAACATAAGAGTAAGAGGTATACCTATTATGAAGAAACCCAAATTAGCAATATGCAAACAATGTCAAATTGTGAAGATGGGAAAAACAAGCTTCAAGAGGAAAAATTACAATACAAAAGAAGTCTTGGAATTGGTACATACTGATTTATGTGGACTAATTGGAATGAAAAGTCACATAGGTGAGAAGTATTTCATTCTGTTTGTTGATGAGCATTCCAGAATGATGATTGTCATGTTTCTCAAAGAAAAATTAGAAGCTTTTCAGAAGTTCAAATTGTACCTAGCCAGAGTTGAAAAAGAAGCATGAAAGAAACTTAAATGCCTAAGATCTAACAGATGAGGATAATTCATTTATAATGAATTCAATGAATTCTGCAATGAAAGAGGAATCAAAAGACAAGTATTTGCCCCAGGTACACCATAACATAATGGTATTGCAAAAAGAAGGAACAGATCCATCATGGATTGTGCAAGAACCTTGATGATTGAAAAGAATGTTTCTACTAAAAACTGGAGGGAAGCCATCAACACTGCAATTCACACCTTGAACCGAGTTCAACTGAAGAAAGGTACTAAGAAGACACCTTTTGAATTATGGTACGGTTACAAACCTAATGTTTGTTATTTCAAAGTATTTGGAAGTAAATGTTATCTCTTGAAGGAAACAAGAAATGGAAAATTTGATGTAAAAGGTGATGAAGGTATATTACTAGGCTACTCTAGCAAAAACAAAGCATATAAATGTTTGAATCTTACTACTCATAAATTTACAGAAATTGTGCATGTGAAGATTGATGAGTTTGCAGGGAGAAATAAAGAACAGAGTAGTAAAGAGCCTGAAGACTACATAAACTTTGTGTATTATGAACCTGATACTATACCTAAGACACAGGCAATGGTGATTGGACAACAATCATGTCAACCACTGAATGCATCAGCACAAACCTTGTTGCAACCTATGCAACCAGTGAGGCTAAATGAAGAAATTGAGTAACAAACAAAGGGGTCCAAGTCTCAGACTGAAGAAACTAAGTCGCAGATAGAGGCGCTCGAGTCATAGATAGTGGAACCTGAATATTAGACATAAGAATAGTAAAAAATATTTGAGCATGGTGAACATAGTGGAACAAGCCCAGAATAAAGAAGGAAGGATCTTTTAATTGCAAAATATGTCAGAAGGCATCATGTACCTAAACAAATAATTGGAGATTAGACAGAAGGTGTAATGACAAGGAACAAAATCAAAGGTACATGTTTGCTCAGTTAAATTAAACCTAAAACTGTTAAAGATACAATGAATGATGAAAGCTGTATCCAAGAAATGAATGAAGAGATTGAGAAGATAGAAAAGAAGAAAACTTGGACTCTTGTACCTAGACCAAAAGACAAGAATGTGATTGGTACTAAGTGGGTTTTCAGAAATAAGATGAATGAGAAAGGTGAAGTTTCCAGAAACAAAGCTAGAATAGTTTGTAAAGGATACGCTCAAGAAGATGGTATTGATTATGGATAAATTTTTTCTCCTATTGCAAGACTTGGAGTCAAAACTCTTCTGGCATATGTTGCACATAAAGGATTCAAGGTATATCAAATGGATGTAAAATCTACATTCTTGAATGGAATTCTAGAAGAGGAAGTCTATATTGAGAAATATGAAGGCTTTGTAGATCCTAACAAAAAGAATATGGCTTGCAAATTGTAAAAAGAATTGTATGGAATGAAGAAAGCTTTGAGAGCCTGGTATGAAATATTGTATGGTTCCTTGATAAGTATTGGATTTTAGAGAACCAATGATAATAGTAGCTTGTACATCAAAGAAGGACCTCAGAACAGGATACTATTAGCATAAATATTTGTTGATGACATATTGTTTACTAGATATGATGATTTATAAAAAGCATTCTGTGAAGCTATGAGTAAGGAATTTGAGGTGTCTATGTTTGGTGAAATCAAATTCCTTTTTGGTTTACAAGTTTATCAGATGAAGGATGGTATATACATTACTCAGTCTAAATACATCAAAGAGAAACTAAAGAAATTTGGGATGGAAGATTCCATACTAGTTGGAACACCCATGCCTACTAGATATAAGCTATCTAAGGATGATGATTCAAAGGAGGTAAATCAGACTACCTACATATCTATGATTGGTAAACTTCAATATATTATTCACACTAGACCTGATATTGCATTAGAAGTTGGTATTGTTGCAAGGTTTTCAGTTAATCCTAGAGAGAATCACTTAAAGGCTATCAAAAGGATTCCAAGATATCTTAAGGGTACTGAAGATTATGGATTATGGTATAAGAAAGGAGGAAAATTTGATTTAAAGACTTATACTGATGCTTATTGGGCAGGAAATGTCGATGAAAGAAAGAGCACAAGTGGTGGAGCATTATTTCTTGGAAAGAGGTTAGTCTCCTGGATGAGCAAGAAAAAAAAATACATTTCTCAGTCTACAACAGAAGCAAAATATGTTGTTGCAGTAGTAAATTGTTGAAACATCATATGGTTCAAACAATTGTTGTTAGGTATGAAGGTGGAAATCAAAGGACCAATCATTATCTATTGTGACAACACCAGTGCTATTAACATTTCAAAGAACCCTGTGATGCATACATATTGCAATAAAGTATCATTTCTTGAGGGAATTAGTTTAGGAAAAAGAATTAATATTGGAATATGTGAATACTAAAGAACAAATTGTAGACATATTAATAAAGCTTATACCTAAGGATGCATTTTTGTATTTTTGTACTTAACAAAAGGTTTATGATCTTAATGCCACATCTTGTGTAAACCTAAAGCTAGAAGTTTAATCAACCCAACCCTAGTGCTCTTGTTGTACTAAACCATAGGGTCTCTATCCATATAATGAGTTGGAATTACCAACTCTGCATCCGCCTTTGTTGTAATCCAAACTCAATTTAAGTCTAACCTTGCAATTCAAAAAAACTAACCTCACCTTGTTGTCACCTTTCCGCAACGTATTCAGTACTAGTTGTGTCATCATAGTTGTTTGTATTGTTTAAAAAAAAAATTGTCTGTGTGTTTTTGCCCGAGTTTTGGGCATGAAATTTTGGTATCAGAGCCATGCTTCGACACTAGGAACCTAAACACATTAAATTTAAACTCATTTAAACTTAAATTATTGTGTAGGATGCTTGTCATTACATGAGCTGGTCGATGAGGTAGGGGTCGTAGAGCTACACATGTTGGGGCAGAATAGGAGGATACACCACCTCCACCACCTCCACCACCTCCACCATGTCAGAACCCTAACTAGGATATTTGGGAAGTCCTCTAGAATCTGATTGGGGTAATTCATCAGAGACTACCACCCATAATTCAACAGTAGATTCATGAAAGGGAAGCACAAATTTTAGAAGATGATAGAGAAGTTAGCAGAGAGAGGAGTAGGATTCCCCCACCCAGGAATATTGAGGGTCATGGTGATCATGAGGATTAGTCGGTTCATTAGTTAGAAGTACCACCCAAGCATGAGGCATGTTTCAGAGAGAGACATCCTAGAGATGTTGGAAATGAGATCTGAGAGTTATTGCAACTCCAACCACCCTTGTTTTTGGGATCCACTAATGGGTTAGTAGCAGAGGCCTGGTTATAGAGTTTACGATGATGTTTTGGATTGTGCCCTTATGGGAGTAATCTAAAGGTGTAACTTGCAGTCCATCTTCTTTGGGAGAAATCCTCCACTTGGTGGGAGCAGGAGGAGTCCATAGCTGAAGTGAGTATTGACACACTTAGTTGGGATTATTTTGTGGCCCGCTTCCAAGAGAGATAACTCTCTGAGAATTTTAGACAGAGACATATAAAGGAGTTCCATGATCTCCAACAGAGATAGTGACCCAGTATGAGAGTCAGTTTATCAAGCTCCTTCCATATGTTAATTAAGGGACTCAATATGTCTCTTCAAGGTACAATACACCTAACCTTTCCTACCACATTCAGAGAGACATTTGAGATGAAACTTGTATCTGAGGAAATACATACTAGACAGGAGTCTCGAGATCAATCTTAGCAACAAGACCCCTCTTCCCAGTAGTCAAGACAAAAAAGACCTCCTTGGAAGGGGAACTAGGGTCACTTAGTAGGATCATTTAAGGGTCAATAGTCTCAGTAGTAGAGATCTTAGCAAGATTCTAGACAGAGGCCTTCACATGGTTATCAGGGCTCTAAGCCCAAATAGTGGCAGTCACAGGGTCCTATAGAGGATCAGAGGACACATACCCCTTAGGCACAACTAGCTAGGACTCAAAAATCCTCTAGGGGCCGTTACAGTGGCTCTAGTAGGACCAAAGGACCACAACAGTCTAGATCACAGGGAGTACAAATTCAGATCGGAGGGCCATGTTACACTTGCGGTGGCATGGTTCATATAGAGAGATAGTGTCCATAGGTATAGTTAGTTGGTGGTTAAAGAGGGGCTACCATGGAGCCTATAGTTGGAGACATGGGTAGAGCCCATAGAATTTTTGCAGCGGTTGATAACCATCAGGGAAAGCATTAGGCTACAGTTATTGAGGCCGCAGGTATGATACAAGGTAGTATGGTTACTATTTTATTTGATTCTAGAGCTAATGACTCCTTTATATCTCCATATTTAGTGGCGCATTGTGGGCTAGTGGTAGTTAGACAAGATATAAGTTGGGAGGTAGAGATAGCCTCAAGAGCAAGGGTTTCAGGTAGTTCCATGGTCCCAAATTATCAGATTCAGGTTGGGGACATGATCATGATGTCTAATCTATGAATTACCCCTCTAGGTTCATATAATGTTTTCCTTGGCATGGATTGACTTTATGCCCACAGTGCCAAGATGGATTGTCGAGAGAAGAGGGTTGAGTGTGTGGATGAGCATGGTATTCCTAGAGTGAACTCCGAAGTGCAGAGACCTATATCTCTTTGTATGATTTACACTATGCTACTTAGGCGATGCATGCAAAAGGGATGCCAGCTCTTTTCTATCACCATTAGTGACAGAGAGGAGGATTTAGAGAGGGAGCCATCCCTTGATGATTTTCCTATCCTACTGGAGTTTGCAGATATATTTTCTTACGAGCTCCTTGGTATGCCTCCACCTAGAGAAGTGGATTTTCACATAGACCATGTGCCAGGAGCCGAGCCAATATCAAGAGGACCATATAGGATGACTACCCATGAGCTTAGTGAGCTTGAGATTCAGCTAGAGGAGCTCTTGGAGAAAGGGCATATTTGACCTAGTGTGTCACATTGGGGTACACCAGTGATATTCATGAAGAAGAAGGATATGTCACCTAGGTTGTGCATTGATTATCGGTAGTTGAACAAAGTAACTATTAAGAACCAATACCCACTTCCTAGGATTGATGATCTCTTTGATCAGTTACATGGTGCTCAGGTATTCTCAAAGATAGATCTAAAGTTAGGTTATTATCAGTTGAGAATTGTGGAGAGTGATATACACAAGACTGCATTTTGTACGAGGTATGGTCACTACAATTTCATCGTGGTACCATTTGGTGTCACAAATGCTCTAGCGGTAATCATGAGTCTCATGAATGGAGTATTTTGTACCTTCTTGGATAAGTTTTTGGTCATTTTCCTAGATTATATTTTGATATATTCTCATAACAAGAAGGAATATGAGGAGCACTTGAGACAGGTTTTGCAGAGGTTGAGAGAGAACCAGTTGTTTGGTAGCTTGTCAAAGTGTGCATTATTCCAACCTGAGGTACATTATTTGGGTCATGTTATATCTGATGATGGGATCTTAGTAGATCCATTAAAGATCTGAGCCATTATGGATTGGCCAGCACCCACCAATGTCACTGAGGTGAGGAGTTTTATGGGGTTAGTAGGATATTACATATGCTTCATTGCAGGATTTTCTAGGTTGGTACACCCCATCACCTCCCTTCAGAGAAAGGGAAAGCAGTATGAGTGGATAGAGAAGTGTGAGAGATCTATTTAGGAGCTTAAGAGAGCCCTCACAAGTGCACCTATACTTGCAGTGCAAGACCCTTCAGTAGACTTTGTGGTGTGCATAGATGCATCATTGGATGGTATAGGGGAAATGGGAGGAATACCTACATCTGATTGAGTATGCCTATAATAATGGCCAAAATTAATCTATAGGTATGCCACCTTATTAGGCATTGTATGGTAGACCTTGCAGGACAACCTTCTGTTGGGACAGGATCGAGGATCGAGTATCTATTGGCCCTCAGTTAGTTAGAGAGATGGAGCAACAAGTAAATTTGATTTGAAAACAACTTAGAGAGGCACAAGAAAGATATAAGAAAAATGTAGACACAAAGAGGATTGATAGAGAGTATAAGGTTGGAGATAGAGTCTTCTTGAGAGTGCAACCACACAAGAGTCTGATCTGATTCAAAAAGGGCTCTAAGTTGGCACCTTAGTTTGTTGGACCATGATGTTTTCCATGTTTCTATAATTCAAGGATATATTAATGATGAGACTCACATGATAGATTGGGATGCCTTGCAGGTCGATTCAGATGGGCAGCTAGCACTGGAGCCCATTCGTATTTTATCCTGACAGACCCTTGCACTTTGAGGAAGAGAGTTGGACCAGGTTAGGGTCTAATGGGATTGTTATGATGAGGTCACAACTTCATGGGAGGACGTAGGACATATGAGATCTCAGTACCCATATCTTTTTGATGAACTCCAGGAGGAATTTCATGCCTAGTGGGGGAGGATGTGAGGCCTCACCCTGACCCGTCATAACTCAACTGATACACTTATTTTGATACATTATGATATGATATTTCAGGACATTATATTTGATGGACTAGACATTATTAGTATTTATTATTTCATGTGGTGATTACTTTAGTATACCTTATTGATGATGTTTATGATGTTTTGGGTATATGCATGCATTATGATGATTATTTCAGTATTTTAAAATCAAATGAGAAAATATGCTATATTATTATGATTATGTAATCAGTTATGGTTATTAGGTGTAGAAATGGAAAAAGGTTATTAAATGAAAATATAGAATGTTTAGTCAATTGATTATGCAAATTGATTTATATATATACATGCATGTGATTTTATTGAGCTATTGATGTTTAAATTAGTGTGTAGGAAAATTACCATGGAAATGATTGGAAAATCAGTAACCAACCATACGTGAAAACTGTAAAGCCAAGGTTGAATCTAATGAAGATATTCAAACCTCATTGTTAAGTGATTTTATTTGTGATCGTAAATTGCATGTATGTGTTAGGTGTTTTCACTATGCAATTAGTGCCATGTCAATGTTGTATTATGTTATTTTACAGTGTCACTTGACACTTGTTATGTGTTTATGTAATGACATGGTTACTAAGGTTGGAAATGTAACCCAGTTAGATTATTTAAATTTAAATTTTTCCCTAGTCTCTTTTAGAGGCCAAAAAGTGGTCCTAAGGATCAAATTTAGAAAAATCCAAATACCTTAGTGATAGGGGTATGGGTTAGGAACATTTCTAACACCTCTAGAACCCACTAGTGGCCTTCGTGACCCTCTTAATAACCTATTACTCACATGTTGCGAAAATGTAGTGAGCCTTGAACTTTTTCCCAAACCCACACTCCTTTCCAATCTTGCATTTATAATAGGGGACATAGGACAACCAAATGAATTAGGGGTCAATTATTAAATTAATGTTGTTGGGTGGGTTGGATTTGGAGTCTTTTTAGAGGCCCTTTGTGGAGATAGAGGGTGTTCACCCACTCTCTACTTTTAGAGACATTAGGGTTATGGATTGAAGGAAGCAAAAGGGATTGGGCTCTTCTCAAACCTCATTTTACCATAACACTTGTGAAGGTTGGTCTCCACCATTGCCATGAAAGTTTTTCCTTGTTTTGTGCAAATAGATTAGTATGTATTTCATTTTCTTGCATATGTGTTCTATGTATTTTGTGTTGTTGTGATGTAAGGGAATGAGATTTTGGGTTTGATTTCATGCTTATTGTGTTTGATATTTGTTTGAATGAGGAAGTTTTGTGAAGGGTGTAATGGCATTACTCACCTTTGGATAGGGAAGAAGTGGCCATGTATGGGGGAAGGGGTTAGTTGGACTCCATGAATGTGTAGAGTCTCTTCTCATGGAGAGAAGAGGGAAAAGATGCAAGGTGTATGGTCCCTTGCATGCCAATGATATTAATCTTGATTTGGGGGAGATAAGGAGGAGGATGTATAAAAGAATGTATGTGGATATTAGGCTTGGAAAGGCATGTTTATTGTTTATAGTTAATTTGACAATCTCCTACATGGAAGTCCACCTTCACCCTTATTTTGGATTCAAGATTAATCCTATTGTGCAAGCGTTGGATGGGTGTATCTTGGTGTCTTTGTGTTGCATGATTGGTGTGAATGTCACCCATTGGTTACCGGTTCTCCTAGCTCGGGGGTGGTCTCCTTGAGACCTAAGATGGGAGGTGAGCTCTCCATGGTTTGTTTTAAGTTTGTTTTTACAGATTTGGATGGACTTTTGATAGAGCCATTAGGGATTGGGATCATGGAAGGTTCCTTGATGCTATTGTGTTGGAGACTTCTCCATTTTTGTATCACCTTTTAGTTTTGTATTGTGCATCCATTTTGAAGATGGATTTTTTAATAAGATGGATTGATGTTGTAGATTTTAATAATGTAAATGAAAATGTATTCATTGTAAAAATGAGAAAGTTTGTGTGTTCAAAAAGATTATGAATTGCAATTATAAAATGTCTTCAATTGTGTTACCTTACAAAATTTCAAGTTTAAATTCTCTTTAATTCCTTCTTGAAAATCTTAGTTTATAAATAATATGATAAAAATATCTTAAACTAGATATGGGAACCTCAAAAATTATTAAGAAAATCATGTTAACAACAGATTTAAATCAAATTGTGACACTAAATAAATAACTACCTATTACCAATACCTTGTAAATGATCCACTCAATGTAATGCCTAAATGAAAATATGTTAAATACATTCAACTTCAACAATACTAAAATAAATGAAATGCATTGTCAAAAAAAAAGAAAGAAAGACAAAAATACCACTTCCAGATTTTTAATAAGGCAGTTGTGGAAATTGTATGGGGAAAGGATTTATACCCTTTATCACAGAGAATATTCCATTCTCTTTCTTAGTAAGGGGTTAGAATACTAATCCCCCCTAATTACTATTGGTTTGTGTAACCTTGATTTTAAAAAAAACTAATTAAAAAACAAGTGACATATAACATGCATCTTTATGCTTTAATGACTTAGTGGGCCCCACACCATTTTACCTTTACCTCTATTTAGCACAGGAAGTGACTTGCTCTTAGTTTTACAAAAAATATATAAAATAAAAGGAAAGGTGAAATCAAATTTATTGCTTACCTTGCTGAAATTCATACAACCCTTCCCTTCCTTGATGTGTACCCACTTATTCATAAAACATTACTTGCTTTGCACTCTAGGAAGATTACACCTTGGTGGGCTCCAAAAACTTAAAGTTTTTCAATCTGCATTTTCCTCTCTCCTAGGAATTCAAATTCCTCTTCATGCAGCCTTGTCTTCTTATCACATCACCTCCCCACCCACTTGGCAAGTGGGCCATGGGCTAGGGGAGAGGGGGTGATGGGATGGTTAGATAGGATAGTTAGATAGGTTAGTAGGATAGGTTAGTAGGTAGGTTAGTAGTGTTAAGTTAGCTTAAGAATTTATTATATATTTTAGTTGTAATTTTTTTGTAGTTTAGTTGTATCTTTTAAAATGTTAATAATGATAAAGGAATTATGTTTTATGTGTTTTTTTTAATAGAGTAGAATTTAATAGATTTTATTATTAATGGATTATGTTGCATATAAGAATAAGTGTTTTAAGTACAGTTAGGAGGTATGATATAAATCATTCTTGGTAATTAATTGACTTATGATTTATTTAAATAACGTGAGTGTAATTAAAATATAAGTTTTTCTTTCTGAATAAAAAAGAGTGATTTAGAATGCCATTATTGTAGTTATTAATTAGTCGTAAAATTATGTCAATTCTTAGGAAATTTAAATGCAGCTTTCATATTAAAATTGGATAAGATTGTCGTATTGTGCGAACTTTATTTTAATTGTGTTAGGAAAATATAATGAGGATAGAATAATGAAATTTGGGTTTCCTTTAGAAATTCAACGATATCAGATGAGGTTATTTAATTTGATTGTTAGTATTAAGGTTGATAGGTTATCTAAAAAGGTTTTTATTTAGTCAACAAGGTTGTTACCTAGGACCATATTTAAAGATACATTGAATGACATAAATAACTAAATGATGATATTGTAATACATATTAGATTTAAATGGATCATGTTACAATTAGGATTGAAGATTCAAGTATTGCTAGATCAACCGAACTTAACTTATGTACTTAACAAAAGGTTTACGATCTTAATGCCACATCTTGTGTAACCCTAAAGCTAGACATTTAATCAACCTGACCCTAGTGCTCTTGTTGTACTAAACCGTAGGGTCTCTATCCGTATAACAAGTTGGAATTACCAACTCTGCATCTGCCTTTGTTGTGATCCAAAATCAATCTAATTCTGACCTTGCAATTCAAAAAAACTAACCTCACCTTGTTTTCACCTTTCCGCAATGTATTCAGTACTAGTTGTGTCATCATAGTTGTTTATACTGTTTAAAAAAAATTGTCTGTGTGTTTTTGCCCTAGTTTTGGGCATGACAGATTTAACATGTTGATGCAGATATTTAGAGCTCATTGCATATGAATCAGTACAAACATGTACACTACAAATTCATTGGATATACATATATCAGTTGATGTCTTTAACATTGGTTGTCAAAGAGGGAGAGATTACTGATGTCATAAAGATTACTGATGGAGAGATTGATGACAAAGGGAGAAATTTATCAGAGAACATAGATTAATGTATGAGGGAGAAATTTATATTGATGTCATAAAGATTACTATTTTTTGGTTGGAAACCCTAAGTAGTCCCTGGGACGGATGGGGGATGGCAAAGCAGTCCTCGGAATGGTCAACAAACACTGAAAATGCGTTGACCATTTTTGGAGTTTCTGGGATGGGTTTTTGATTTTCCTTCCTAGGTGCGGATGGATTGGAAATGTCCCTGACCATCCCCCCATCCCCAAAACCATCCCTATTTCTGAAACCTCAGGCTTAGGGCTAGAAACACATCCCCAAGTAACATAGATATAAAATAAGGAATAAAGAGTCTTTATATAGTCTAATATATACATTATATGTTAATAAGGATGAAATCATAATCATCTATATATAATGTATATATATATATCTATCTTTGAAAGTTATAATATTTACATCTATAATATATATACTTGTTAGTATTAATAGAGTCATAATCATATATGTCCATGTTTAGATTTTTTACTATTTAGTACATGAAGAGGAAGGGGCTGAAGTGTTTCCACTGAGAGGCCTGTCTGAATCCAGGCAATATCAACGACCTTGAGTGCCTTTTCAACATAGTCCCAAGATATGATAAGGGTTTGGATCTAAGCAACTTGGTTACATCCTAATCTTCTTCTTCTCTGACTAAAATGGTAATAAGGGCAGTGTGGACATTAAGGATCATAAATAATAATATTTCTTAATATGTTTGGTAAATTTATAATTTTGAATTATGGAATAGTGTAGTTGGAGTCAATATGTCTTGATCAATTCAATTTAATCCTTAAGTATATTAAATATTGGTTAATGCTAACCTAAGTCTAGCAAGGGACATTACAAATAGATTGAAAATAAATATTCTAAATAAGAATCAACTAGGTAAATGAAAGATTGTTACTCAATGACCATTATAGAAACATTACAAAATTATTTTAACACCCTCCCTTAATGGTCATTCTACTAGCTACCCTACAGAAGATTGACATAATTTGTAGGTCAATTGGCCATGAATACATAGAAGGCTGCCCCTTCACTTTAGAATGCTCTCCGACATGAGTCTATTATTGAGGCCATCCCTGGCTCTATAGAACTTCTGGATAAGACCAAGATTACCAAAATCTATTGACAAGAATCCTTCCAACCTAACATTGGGTAAATAATCCATACCTCCATTTATCCAGGGACAAAGATCAACTTAAAAAAACTTCAATTATTATTGATAAAAAATTGGCAAAAAACTTTGAAACCATATTTTGTGGAAAAATTGTCAAACCTTTGACGTTATGCTGAAATCACACTTTGTTTTTGTTGAAAAATGGAAAAAACTAAAAAAATAGGAACAAAAAGACTATAATTTTAAGGACAAAATCATGCAAAACACTTTGATTTATATTGAAAAAATCATACAAAACCCACCTTGATTTTTTGTGGAAATAAAAATTAGAAAACCCACCATGATTCTTTTAGGAAAAAATTAGAAAACCCTTCATGATTTTTTTTGGGAAAAAAATCAGAAACCCCTCCATGATTTTTTTGTGTAAAAATATTAGAAAACCCTTCATGATTTTTTCTGGAAAAAATCACAAAACCCACCAGCAGACAAAGAACCCACAATTTTCAATGAAAAAATCGCAAAAAGAAACTTTTCTGAAAGGAAAGCTGCAACAGCCGTGATTTTTTTAGAAGCCTTGTTTCTCAAAAATACCTTGTGATTTGCAGCTCAATCTGGAACCGCTTGATTTTTTTTGAAAACCAAAGTTCAAAATATCATTATTGACAACTTATCACCAAGGGCAAAAAAAAAAATATTGGGAAATATCTGAGATAATTCAGAAACTTATCGGGAGAGATTTTTTGTGTAAAAAAACTTAGAAAACCCTTCATGATTTTTTGTGGAAAAAATCTTAAAACCCTCCAACAGAGAAAGAACCTACGATTTTCAATGAAAATATTACAAAAAGAAACTTTGCTGAAAGGAAAGCTGCAACAACCACACTTTTTGTTTAGAAGCCTTGTTTCTCAAAAAAACCTTCTCGCGATTTGCAGCTCAATTTGAAACCCCTTGATTTGTTCTGAAAACCATAGTTCAAAATATCATTATCAACAACTTATCGCCGATGGTAAAAAAACAAATATCGGGAAATATTGGAGATAAGTCAGAAACTTATCAGGAGACATTTTTTTCTTGAAATATCTTTTCAAATCCACTTCAAATCCACAAGAAATCACTCTAGAACACTGCAAATGACCTCCTTTTTCCTCCAAACCCTTTCTCTCCTATCCAAACCTATTTTTGCAATAAAAAAAAAATGTGTTGCCCTTTTTTGGGCTATCACTGTCTATATGTGTCTGCGGCCGATAAGTTTTTGACTGATCGCGATATTTTAGCAACTTATCTGCGATATTTTGGCAATTTATCCATGAAATTTTAGAACTTATCTATGATATTTTCCCTATGGGAAAGTTACGTAACTTGTTGCGCCACAAAGCTTCTCATGATAAGTGAACTTATCATAGAGATGTCTACGATATTTCAATCTATGGTTTTAACTTTGACTCTATTAAACAATCTGTAAATATCTTCTAAAAATTTCAAAGAAATTTCTAGGTAAACCTCATGATTTTTCATAAGAAATTGTTAAGAAACCTCTGGCAATACATTCTTATATTGAAACTATGAATTTTTAAAATTCACTAAAAAAATCTTAGCCCGCCTTGATATTGTAATATTTCTATATTGGTCACATCTTAGTTGGTTTAGTAAGTTTCCTTTTCTATTGTTTACGATTGTTTCTTTTATAATCTCTTATAAATAGAGCCTTTCATCTCTATTGTATATATCAATTTTATAATAACATTAGGCCATCTACTACACTTTGAATATACCATCATCAACCATAGAGGCACATGCACCATAAGCATCCTCTCTAACAAGTTTATGTGACTAACATAGCTTGTCAAAACAAGCTTGAAGAAATCATTTAAAAATGTCTCAAAGAGAGTGAGGTGTGGTGGTTGCAAATGATCATTTGAATATCTCTAGCTTCTACCATAACTTGCACTACCCAATCTATTTTCCCCATCTTTCAATGCACGAACATAGCATGGGGTTCAAAAGATGTGCTTGTAACCACCTTACACTATCATACTAGAAATTTTCCCACACATGCTAAATAAGTGACCACTTGTACAACATTTAAGTCCCCAATCTCCTCTATGGCCTCTCTCAAAATGCTAAATTGGAATGCATCCTTACGCTTCCCTGAAAAATCCACAATTCTAGGAAAATAAGAGCCAATTGGGCATGTGACTTGATGACACTAATTTTCCATTAGTATACAAACAACACTTTCAGTAAGCCTACACTGAAAGATAGGAAAGAGAAAACTGAAGATCAAATTAAGAGATCACCAAAGATGACTAAGTACATAGATAACTGATGACACAAGTTAGTGTGTAAACCGAAAGTCACAAAGTAGAAAGATAATGTGGAAACCGACAGAGGAACCCAAAATGCAAGTTACAGTGCAGACCAATAAGACAGATACAGTCAAACTGTCAGAAAAAACTGAAGGACAGTCAAGCATGACCGATAGACATAATTGATAGTCAGTTACAGCCCGCAAAAAGTGGATCTAACTTCCAAGTCAGATAAATAAAGTGTATTCTATTTATAGGATATTTCATTATTTTAAATCCATTTCTTTAGGGACAAGAAACATTAATGTAAGTGCTTTAATCGATCTAACTAATTTAAAACACATAGACTATGAGATCTAGGTATAAGTTGTAAACGTGATCTTAGAGTTAACATTGTTTTTATCAAAACTCGATGAAGTCAATCCATCTATAAATAGATGATGCAATCATTCATTATGTATGGATGTGATAAGATAAAAGAGAGGGGAGAACAAAATGAGCACATCTATGTATTTAATTGAGTATTTCAAGAACAAGAACAACAAAAGGAGGATTTGGTTAGCAGAACCAAGAACAGAGGAAACTGATAATCAGAGGTATTAATCAATCACAATTAGGTGATAATATTTTTCATGTAAACTAAATTGGAACTGTATCAGCAATAGGAGATTGCATTTACCAGGTCAATTTGTAATTTTCTATCATTCTAACAGGTGGAGCAAAGTGTAAAAATCCTTTCAAGGAAGGTGGATTTAATAGTCCAAGATCAAATCTCTAAATGAGTGCACACTTAATAGTGTTGCTAAAGCTCTTAATAGTGTATACTTTAATAGGTCTCCACCGATACTCCTAACATGGTAGACCATCAAAAGTGATCAATTTTTAAGCCTTAACTGGCCCCTTCCAATCTACAAAAAAATAAGTTTTGTGGGTGCCATCCCCACTGCAATTTTTACTTCCTAGCATGAGTTTTCTATGATATCATATCTTTTGTTATGTGTCAATTACTTTCATGAATGTTTCTATGATTGATTCACATGTTTATTAATGTTATGAATTGATATAACTCGCATCAAGATAGTTTAGATCGGATTGAATGGACATACAATTGATTACAAAGGTTAATTGATTACAGGATACAAAAAGTTTTAGAGGTACTAATTCACCCCTCCCCTCTCAGTACATACTTCCCATTAATCCCAACAATTGGTATAAGAGCTAAGTCTCTTCTTGAAAATCTTAAAGGCCTAAGAGAAAATATCATATAATGGAGAAGAACAAACTTGATAAAAATATTGAGAACAAAAAATTTGAAATTTAGATGTTCTTTGAATAGTATAAAGAAGCAAGAATCAGTATGAGACAATTGCTGGATGAAAGAAATAATATGGCATCTCGCTGTAATGAGATAGATTATCATGAGGAAGAGATACCAGATTTCTTTGAGTCTTTGGGATCAACTAAAACCAAAGCATCAGATAAATCAGAAGAAAGCATCAAAATCCTAACTGAAATCAATCTACATCTGATTGAACAAGTAAAATCTCTACAAATAGTCAAGAGACATATATGGTAAGGATGATTAATGTCATGAACAATGCTAGACAGGATGAACAAGAAAGAACACTAGCTATTGATGATAGAAGAAAGATCATAGAAAAGATACAAGAAAAAGAGTCTGAAATACAAAGACTTATAGAGCATCACCATGAGATAACAAATCAAATTATTCTTATGAGTCAAGAGGCAAACATAATAAATGTTGAACTCATTGAAAGAATAGAAGCTATCAGTGAACTTAGGGATGAGAATGAAAAGTTAAAGCATGAAATAATAATACAACATCAACATAATGAAATTATCAAAAAGGTTGAAGAAAGCAATAAAAGAATGGATGATTTTCTTGAAGGACAATCAAGAGTCAAAAAAAACAATGGTCTAGGCTTTATTGAGAATGGAGAATCATCAAATCAATCTAATCCAAAGAATGTTTATGAAAATCCAAGACAAAGAAATTTTACATGCACTCACTGTGGAAAGCAAGGCCATACATCAAATGTATGCAGACGCAAAATGAAAGGCATTCCTAAATCTACATCTTCATTCATAGGATTCTATTATAAATGTAATAAGAAAGGTCATAAAGAATATGAATGTAAGTCTGAGATGAAACAACCAAAGAAGAAAATCTACATGAAAAAATACTGTCCTACATGCAAAATGAATGGGCACACAACTCTTGAATGCTGGAAAAAGAAAAGACAAACATGGAACCCTAAAGGTAAAGAAACTCCCTATCAACCGAAGAGAGTTGGTAATTAGTATGTATGGGACTAAAATACTTGGGAAAATTGTATAGCATGTGGAAGATATGGTCACATTGCTGCAAACTATATGAGACAATGGACTAGAAAGTCTAGAGGCTAGACTAACCTCGGAATGGCTTGCTTACACTGTCATAAAGTTGGTCATCTGAAGAAACACTATAGAGACTGAATGAAAGGGACAAGCACATATCCTAATGGAAACATCATTGAAGATATTCAGAAGGCTAGAGACAAAATGTGGAGAAATGATTCAAGCAATAATGAAGCTGGAATGAACAATGCAAATGGTGACACCCCATCCAATGGATTCGGTGACATCACCAACTACTCCAAAACATTGTAAGTGTCACCAAAGGAAGTAAATTCTTCACCAACGAACTCAGTATTTATACACTAAGGAGTTGGTAAGCATTTATGGCATGCATTTTAGGGAAATGATTATAAATAGGACATTAGAATGACTCATTTGTCACGACACCCAGAGTAGAGCGACCAAAGGCAATTTTCAAGCAGAAAGCAACCAAGCTACAGAGCAATCATGACTCGACCTCCAACACTTCAAATAAGTTCAAGAATCTTTGAAAGCACAAATAGTAAGTTCTTCAAGATCGACAACTCTATTTTTATGCATTACGAAGAAGCCCTAAATTTCTTAAAATGGCATTGACTTCACAAACTGTGAAATCCAAGAATGCAAAGAAAGATGAGTTCAAGCTCATCAAGAACATGACATGTGAGGAAGCCAACTATAAGATCCATCCTAAGGTTGCCTCACAACCTGATGATGCTGGTGCAATCTCACACATTCCATCTAGGGTTTTACTGGTTGAAGATGTCTGATCTTTTATACATTACAAGATAGCAGAAATAGGAAGCTTAGAGGTTGAATAAGCCTACAAGAAGCTATGCAATGATGATGGAACACTCAAGGAAGAACAAAAATACATTGAATTGAAAGGGCTCACCAATGCCCTAATGTTCCTAAAAGTCTTCAAAACTGAATGGATTTGGTTAGTACTGAGAAGAATGCATAACAACAAGTTATGGTTGGATGAACCGAAGGCAATATCCTGAGATGTCATCCATGCGGTCATAGGTTACCCTCTAACTAATAAAGTAAAGGCACTTAAGCATCCACCGAAGGCAGAGATTGAAAATATGATAGGAGCCAAATGGGATGGCCGAGGATTGAAAGTAACAATAATAACTGATGATGTGATCAAGTTTGGTGCATGTATTTTGGGTTACTAATTCTTCTAGGCAAGTAGATTAAAGAACATAGCATCAGGTGCAGTGGACACAACCTACAAAATTGTGAAGAAGGGTACACAATTGGACTTATCCAAGCTACTCCTAAATCATTTGAAGGAGAACCTAAAGACAATTAGGAATGAAAAGTCAAACACTTGTAAGTTTGGCTCACTAATAATGTGTATCTTTTTTTATTTTCAAGAAAAATTCCTATCGGTAGGAGATGTGAAATGAGATAGCACCAAACCGGTCACCATGCAAATCAATGAGAACATAGCCACACTAGGAGATAACTTTGAAATAGTCATGGATGAATACTTCAATGTATTCAAAGACCAAATGCAAAAGGGGGTAAGAATCCCCGAGAAACTCATTGAGCAATATAAGGATGAGATATGCATCATGGTTGACACAGATAATACTTACATCAAACCTTCTGTAGCAAGGACAACATGGTTACAACCATTAGAGTACGAGGTCAACCATTGATCTTGTAACAAAGGAAATTGATGTCTTAATCAATGAACCACTAGACAAGAAGAAACCAAGGTTTGGCACATATGAAGAGGCCAATACAAGAATTAAATCTGGCCTAGTTGTCAAGAAGATAGTCAAAAAGAAGGACAATATGGTAAAGAATCTCAAGAAGATTTTGTCAGCAACCAAGGAAGAATCTAAGCAAGAAGAAGAAGTTGAACAAGAGGAGGAAACTAAAGAATAGTCATCTGTTGGTAAAGATGAAGAAAATAATGACTCCAAGGAAAAAAAGTTAGATTCACCATCTAAGAAACCAAGGACAATAGTTTCTTCAAGGAATAGAAGCCAAACATCTAAAGAATCTACTCCTTCACCTCTAAAGAAAGGAAGGGTCAGGAATTACAAGAGGAAAAATCGCACATTGAAAAGAGGAAAGAACAAGAAAGGAAGGAAATTCATCAGAATCCGAGAGGAAATAGAAGACACTGAGAAAGATGAATCCTTAGAGGTAGAAAATGTCAAGTTAAAAGAACCTAAAACTATTGATGACATTTGTGTTTATATTGCAAATTCTGGATCAATTACAGATCCAAACATTAGAAAATGGCTGAAAGTAAATCAAGAAGATCAGAATAAGATTGAGGATGTCATTATAGCTAAAATGTATAACTTCAAATATGTACCAATGAAATTTGAAGGTATTTATGTACCAAGGGAACTCTTGGATAGATTATCCTCCTGTTGGACATTTGCTCTGAAGAATGAGAAATAAATTAGAGAAAGAGTACTTGTTTCTCTCATGCCACCTAAAACAAAGAAAGAAGAAATAGATGAGATGTTGGAGAAAAACAAGAAGGAATTCTCACCAAAGCTGAGGGCATACAAATTTCTTGAAGGCAGGTTAATTGAACTTGAATAGAACATCCACAAGAAATGGTGAAAGATTATGAATAGGCCAATTGAGGAGGAAAGCCCTGACAAAGAACTTCAACAACAAGATGTTGACAAGGCAACTCAAGATGATACATCCATTGATTTAGATAAAGAAGAGGATGATAAAATAGACAAAAATACTATAGATGATACATGGGATGATACCATAAATGACAAAATTTTGAACACTAATGTCATTGACATTACCGATGACCCAACATATGAAATCAATAAGGATGAAGATGCCACAGTTGCAAAAGACACAACCGATGAACAAGACAAAACAATTGATATTGCATAGGTGAACATTCTAGGCAAACTACCAATATTGATACAAGCTATCAATATCATGCACAAAAAAAGAAAATCACCCGAGGATGATAATCCAAAGGATGTACGAGAAGAAGAAAAAAAGGATAAAACCTATGGTCAGAAAGACATCAGAGATACTCAAGATGTAATAGACACTAATAAGGTTACTGAAGGAGATATGGAAAAAGATGCAGAGACTCAAGACAAGAATGAAGAAACCAAGGATGATGAAGTAAAGGACACCAATGAAGGAGAAAAACCAAAAGATGGTACTCCAAAGGAAACAAGCAAGAGTGGTACCGATGATGTTAAGGTGAATGTGGAGATGTCTGTAGACACCCGACGAGCTGTAACCAATGCAAAGTAGTAGAAAGAAGCACAACAGGTCACTTCATCAAGCACAACAGAAAAGGGCATGAAATTGGCAATTGTGTTACATTCTACTGAGTCACAGAAGAAGAAAAAGAAGACAAAGAAAAACAAGTTATAGGTTACGTTGGATGAAATCATTGCAATACCAAAGTTTGACCCCTCTACACTTGAATTTGAAGCTCTACAGGAATATGGAGAAATATGCCAAAGGAAGGCATTGCAAGAGAAGCTGAAGAAACAACATAGGGACTCCATGGTACTAGAGACAACATGGTACATACTAAATCAAATAGTGCCCAATGTTGAAATTGATATGAACAAGCCAATACTTGATCAATTAGCTACCCTCACCGATGCAATCAAAACTCAGAACATTGATGCTAAGAAGGCAATCGAGGAGAGAGCCAAAATGAAGTACCAACATAAGCTCGTAGAGAACATCAACCAAGAAGTGGTAGTAAATAAGGTAAAGCCTTAGAATTCATAGCTAAATTAGACCCCATCATTACTGAAGCTATAACCTTAATTCAAAATCTGAGCACAATAGATAAATTCAATAAGGAGAATAGTGACAGTATAGAAAAGCTAGATGCAGAGCTAGAAAATAGTGCTAGTAGCTTAACCATAGATGGAAACAATGTAGTCAAGCTACACTATGAAAAGATAATTGAAGTAAAAAGGTTAAGGTAGGATCTATGAGAGGCAGAAACACATTTTAGAGAAGAAGTAACCAAGCTACAAGCTCAACTTCTACCAAATCTTACACTGCTCCAACAACACATTAGTGCAGCAAGGTAACTGATAGGAACTCCTGAGATGTCTGTAGCAGACAACATCTATGATATGCATTCAAAGATCACACTTGAGCACATGGCTCTGGAGAACCTAAAAGAGCAATGGGAAAAATGATGGAAGACATGAATTCTTCACATTCCCATATTTTTGATAAGATCTAAGTTAAATGACCTTTGCCCTTAATATCAAATAAAGGGGGAAATGATATAAGTACAAAGTAAAAAGGGAAATGTTATATACATTCATTCAGATGGGAAAATGGTAGATATGTATATGTATATTCATAAGGGGAAAATTATATGAAGAAGGAAAATATATCATATGTATAGATATACCGGCATATACATAGGGGGAATAATTAAATGACTAAGGATTATATATGTTGTATATACTTAACATTTTGTTAGTAATTTGCACAAATAATTTTTTGATACTAATGTCAAAGGAGGAGATTGATGACATTAATTTGCCATTAGTATATAAACAACACTTTTGGTAACCCTACACCAAAAGATAGGAAAGAGAAAACTGAAGATCAGATTAAAAGATCACCAAAGATGATTAAGTAGAAAGATAACCGATGACACAAGTTAGTGTGTAAATCGAAAGTCACAAAGAAGAAAGATAAAGTGGAACCTGATAGAGGAACCCGAAATGCAAGTTACAGTGCAGATTGACAAGACAGATACAGTGCAACTAATAGAAAAAATCCAAGGACAGTCAAGCATGACCGACAGACAAAACTGAAGGACAGTCAAGCATGACTGCTAGACATAACTGAAAGTCAGTTGCAGCCCACAAAAAGTGGATCTGACTTCCACATCAGATAAAGAAAGTGTATTCTATTTATAAGATATTTAATTGTTTTAAATCCATTTCTTTAGGGACAAGAAACATTAATGTAAGTGCTTTAATAAGTCTAACTGATTTAAAACACATAGACTATGAGATCTAGGTATAAGTTGTAAACCTGATCTTAGAGTTAACATTGTTTTTATCAAAACTCGATGAAGTCAATGCATCTATAAATAGATGATGAAATCATTCATTATGTATGGATGTGATAAGAGAAAAGAGAGAGGAGAAGAGAATGAGCACATCTATGGATTGAATTGGGATTTTCAAGAACAATAACAACAAAAGGAGGATTTGGTTATGAGAACCAAGAATAGAGGAAACCGATAATCAGAGGTATTAATCACTCAAAATTAGGTGATAATATTTTTCATGTAAACTAAATTGGATCTATATCAGTGATAGGAGATTGCATTTACCAGGTCAATTTTTAATTTTCTATCATTCTAACAAGTGGAGAAAAGTGTAAAAATCCTTTCAAGGAAGGTGGATTTAATAGTCCAACATCAAATCTCTTAACGGAGTGCACACTTAACAGTGCTGCTAAATCTCTTAATAGAGTAGACTTTAACAAGTCTCCACCAATACTCCCAACAGGGTAGATCAACATAAGTGATCAAATTGTAAGCCTCAAACAACCCCTTCCAATCTACAGATAGTGAATTTTTTTGGGTGCCATCCCCACCGCAGTTTTTCCTTCCTAACATGAGTTTTATATGATATCATATCTTTTGTTGTGTGTTAATTACTTTCATGAATGTTTCTATGAATGATTCACATGTTATTAATGTTATGAATTGATATAACTCACATAAAGATGGTTTAGATTAGATTGAATGGATATACAATTTATTACAAAGGTTAATTTATTAAAGGATACAAAAAGTTTTAGAGATACTGATTCACCCCTTCCCTCTCAATACATACTTCCCATTAATCCCAACAGTGACTATGATATTGATGAGTAGCCAATGTGTAATATCAGTCCACCCATCCAACACATCAAAACAACTTGTCCTATTCTATGTTTGCTTCATAGATTAGAAAATTAACCGTAGAATATTATTTATGTGGGAGGGTAGTGTGTAGTTTATGATCTCAGGGCGTATAAAAGATGAACCACTAGAGGCTAAATCTTTGATCATTTGTATAAAATAAGAGGAAGGATCCACATGAAATAAGATGAAATGTGTGTAAATTAATTTGACAATGGAAGGCTTTGGTGCATCTCCCACTTGCACATTAAACATACTTTCAACTGTCCTTAGCCTCTCCCCACCGCTAATCTTCCTCTTACCTTTTGTGACAATATCCCTAGTAGCACTACCAAGCCTAGATGGTCTGATTCAGAGGTGGTGGTTAGTGACCACATTGATCATGTCTAACAAAAATCCATCTCCTATTTGTAACAACTCATCACTTCCAAATCCCCCTCAAGGACTCACCTTCTAGGCTACCCCAAGTGCCCCTAGTGCTTCCCAAAAACCATATCTTCACTCAAGACTTCAACCTTCATTTCAAATCCATAAACCATCTCCTTATGGCCTATCTACCATGTTCCATCAACCCATTAAGTCTGGATAACCAATCCTTTACCCAACTCTCACAATTAGCCCTTAAAGCTAGTAGCTCACACCAGTCACTATTTTTCCCTTTTCTCCAACTTTCCCAAAACAAATAAGGAAACTGAAACATGATTTAGATACCCTTTTGGGATCTTTAAATCCTCCCCAAGTTTTAGTATATACTCCTTTGGACTATACCAAAGATCCAATACTCATGTAACCCCCAAACAAGGCCTAATTCTCCTCATTTACAAAGAAACCCATAACTCCTCTCACTCCCATGAATACAAAGGATGAAACAAAATTTATAGGGCTCATAAAAGAAATTTCCAAGTATCCAAGGTTCAATCATCTATCTATGGCCTTAGCCACTAAACCCTTGGTTTTGGGGTCACACCATGAGGGTTCGATCAACAAGTCCACTCCAATCCACTCCAGGCCAAACTTATTGCACAAAAAATTCACTTTATATCCCTACATGAAGGAACCATTTCAAAACTCCCTTCTAAATAGCCAGACAAGGCTAATAACCCCTTGCATAACCGTATAGTCAGTTATATGACTGTTATCAGTTAGTTACAGCTTAAAATCTGTTGAGATTTGTTGTCTAGTTGACACTAAAGTGTCAAATTTGACAACTTACAATCATTAAGTCTTCCACAACATTGTATTAAACTTTATAAAGGTTCATAACCCTATCAAACTCCCTAAAAACTCTTATATCCCCTTACAAGCCTTACTAGGGCTAAAATGTCAACATGGGCAAACTATGACTTTCGGTACTCTTAGTGCTTTTAAAATATTTTATTGGCTCTACTGGCCACCTTACATTTATTATAGACCCTATAGGCCTTTAGATTACTTTTCTAGACTACGATCAATAGAATGACCCTCATGACCCCCCTCTAGGTGCATTATAGCGTTATGCTTCTATTTACCCCTATTACGTTTCCTTTATAGTTTAGGCTCATTACATTAAGATGAATCAAATACAAAATGGATCATGGATCCAATTACATTTACTCTTGATATTTCAAGATCAATTGTCCTTCATGAGTCTACATGACTATCCTATCATTCTTTTTCTAGGGTGCCCTGCACCATACTCCCAAGGATCAAAACAATCCAAGTCGCTTTGGATTGAGGATTTTTCTTCCTCTTCCTCCAGTCTTTGTCTACCTCTTATTGAGGATCATCTATGCCAATGTACCTCATGTACCTACAAACAAATATTATGTGCCAAGCACACACTTTTACATTCTTCATATCATAGATGTCTGCAACATCATCACTTGCATGATGAACAATATAGAACCCTTGCAAAACTGTCATGAGAATGTTAGAAACAAAAATGACCAAGTCCTTCTCATGCACCAAAACATATGTTTGGCATATCACTCCTTCCTTCATTGGATTCACTACTCCATTCTCCTTCTCACACACTCCTTATGAGATCTTTGTCTTTGTAGACAATTGTGAGTCTAAGGTCTCTCCATGACCATGTGCTCCTTCCTCTTCATGCCCCTATTCTAGGAATTCTCTCATCACTCCACCCTTCTCTTGCCATTCCTCAACTATGAAATTCAACTCATCCCACAAATTTGTTTCTTCTCCATGAACACTTGCCTTCTTGCTATCATGGATAGCCCTCTCACCATCAAATCCTTTTACCCTCTTAGTGGGTCCTCCATTTAGTAGTTTCCTCCCTTTAAAAAGCCTCTTGACATGCCATACCAATCTCTTCTTCGTCCTCTTATTCCAACTTATGGCTACTTCCTCCAAATCTGTCTTCAAGAGTGTGAACTCTTCAATCTCCAAGGTCCATGTCATCCTTGAGACCTCTTGCAACTTATCCTCCCTATGCCATCCTCCTTGGCATTAAAACATGTCATCAATGGCTTGTTTCATAGCCCTATCCTCTCGTCTTTCAACAAAAACACGTAAGGGACACTTGATTGTCCCCACTTGGATGCCTTCATCCCCGCACTCATCCATTGCCTCAACAACATCTAAAATCTTCTTATCTTCCATAAAAATTCCATGTGCCCTTTCTTCTCTAGGCACCAACTTCATCTCTATTTGCATCTCTATCCTATCATCTTCATATTGTGTTTGTTCTTGGTTTATCTTCATAGGCTTCTCGGCTTTCCCTCTTGGTTCTTCACATGAACCTTTCTCACCCTCTACTCTCTCCTCCAGGTTCTTTATCTGGTCCACATCTCTTTGAGCCCCTTCATAGGTTGGGTGATCCACCATATGTTTTTCTACCTTGATGTCTACCTTGTCCTCTTCTTGTTCCCTTTGTCCTAGGAACCCCACTCTCTCAAAGAAGAAACTAGTTGGCATCCTCCATGATGCTTTATCTTCCTCCAAAGATCTGAGTATTATCTAACTCCCACCATGCTTGAAGGTGTATTTGTTCAATGCCCCATCATATAATGTACATTTCTCTGCTTTCCATTCCCTCCCAAGGATCAAATAGTATCCTACCAATGGAATAACATCACATAAGACAACATCCTCATAGGTTTCAATGTTGAAATGAACATTTGCTTGCCTTCTAACCTCAACTTGGTTTCTATCATGTAATCCTTGTACCATGTAAGGTATTCTATGCACTATTTTTTGTAGACTCAACTTCTCAACCATTTCAACTGAGACAAAATTGAAAAATGAACCACTGGAAATGCCCATTTTACAAACCTTACCCATACATTTGCATTGTGTTCTAAATTGTGAATATCCACGAGTCTCTCCTCTCTCCAAATCTGCATTCACGATGGCTTGAACTTCTTCTACCCTTCAATTTTAATTCCTCTACAAACTAAGATTCATCCAACCTTGAATCACCACCTTGGAATAATCTTAAAGGATAACTCAACTTTAAGGTTCAACAAGGGATTTTAAGTCTTCAAAATCTTAGATTGTCTCCTCCAACTCTTCTCCCCAAGGAATCTTCTAAGCTCTGATAGCACCTAATGCAAAGGTTCTGGTTAGTGACCACATTGATCATGTATGAAAACAATCCATCTCCTATTTTTAACAACTCCTCACTTCCAAATCCCCCTCAAGGAATCACCTTCTAGGCTACCCCAAGTGCCCCTAGTGCTTCCCAAACACCATATCTTCACTCAAGACTTCAACCTTAGTCTCAACTACATAAACCATCTCCTTACAACCTATCTACCATCTTCCATCAACCCATTAAGTGTGGATAACCAATCCCTTACCTAACTCTCACATTTAGCCCTTAAAGCTAGTAGCCCACACTAGTCACTATTTTGCCGTTTTCTCCAAATTTTAGCAAACAAATAAGGAAACTAAAACATGATTTAGATACCCTTTTGGGATCTTTAAATCCTCCCCAAGATGTAGTATATACTCCTTTGGACCATACCCAAGATCTAATACTCATGTAACCCCCAAAGAAGGCCAAATTCTCCTTGTTTACAAAGAAACCCATAACTCCTCTCACTCCCATGAATCCAAAGGTTGAAACAATATTTCTAGGGATAATAAAACAAGACATTTCCAAGTCTCCAAGGTTCTATCATCTATCTATTGCCTTAGCCACTAAAACCTTGGTTTTGGGGTCACACCATGAGGGTTCGATCAACAAGTCCACTCCAATCCACTACAGGAAAAAATAATTGCACAAACACTTCAATTTAAATCCATACATGAAGGACCCATCCCAATACATCTTCAATCATGAAGTAATCCACTTTCTATATGACTGGTGTCGAATCAGGCTTGTTCACTTGCAGCAAACTACCACTGTTTTGTGGTTCTTCAAACAACGTCCTTCAATCCCTACATAAGATACATATAGTACAAACATATATTACATATTATGACTCTCCCACCAATCAGAATGACCACAAGGGGTGGGAGAGTTACACCATGGTAGTAAACTTCAAACTCTTTAAACTGACTGTATCCGTGAATCAAAGAATGAAATAACAGAGAACAACTTTGTTTTATTGAATGAAACTTTTGTTACATTGATTGGTCAAATTACAGAAAATCCACATTTCTTTGACACTCAAAAAACTCCCTTCTAAACAGCCAGACAAGGCTAATAACCCCCTGCATAACTATAACAGTCAGTTATCTGACTGTTATTAGTTAGTTACAACTTAAAATCTGTTGAGATTTATTGCCTAGTTGACACTGAAGTGTCAAATTTGACAACTTACAATCATTAAGTCTTACAAAACATTTTATTTAAATTTATAAATGTTCATAACCCTATAAAACTCCCTAAAAACTCTTATATCTAGTTACAAGCCTTACTAGGCCTAAATTGCCAACATGGGCAAACTATGACTTTTGGCACTCTTAGTGCTTTTACAATATTTTATTGGCTCTAGTGGCCACATTACATTTATTATAGACCCTATATGCCTTTAGATTCCTTTGCTAGAATAGGATCAATAGAATGACCCTCATGACCCCCATCTAGGTGCATTATAGCCTTATGATGCTATTTACCCCTATTACATTGCCTTTATAGTTTAGGCTCATTACATTAAGATGAATCAAATACAAAATGGATCATGGATCCAATTACATTTACTCTTGATATTTAAAGATCACTTGTCCTTCATGAGTATACATGACTCTCCTCTCATGCTTTTTCCAGGGTGCCCTGCACCATGGTCATAGGCATAGATGATTGTCCACTTGCAAAAGAATTTGTTGTCATTGTTACACCTTGAGACCTCATTTCTTCTTCCATGTGCAATCTACGAGCCTCTAATTTCTCATCCTGCTTTATATTTTGACAAAGTTTAACTCCACAACATGTAACACCCAAGAAATGAGAACCTATGTCTGTGTATCTCCCTATAAAGTTGTCTTGCATATGTGACACTACCACACTCTACTCCCCCTTGAATTTTTACTTTTGGTATGAATAATTGTCTCAAGTTGGAGAAGAGTTTTCTTTTGTTAAGAGGGCCCTTTGAATATTTTTCCAAGAATTTTGAAGGGTACTCGAATGGATTGATGGCTGCCACCCCCACCCCCACCACAACCCCAACACTTCCATATACTGTGACATTGAAACCCTTGCATTTGTTTGAGTTTCTTTCACTAACATTCTCACTGCTTCTCATGTTGGTTTTGAGAGATTTAATGAAACTTTAAACTGAAAAATGAAAAAAAAACACTTAGACATTGCTTTGAACTTTGAAAAAAAAATTGAAAAATAAATAAATAAAAGGATAGAATTCCTTATCTTACTCAAGAAATTGCTCCAGTACCAAATGGAAATATGCCTCCGATTCGACTTCTTTACACCTTCGTCGACCTTGCTCAAAGGTTTTGTCTCCTTGAAATTAAATAATTTTCTGCAATATTTTTTTGGAGAAAGAATGAACACAAAATGAACTCAAATTCATTGAAAAGGGACCATTTTTCCCATTCAGGGAAAGCTAAGGTGTGGGGCCCACAAAAAATAAATTAAAAAGTTCTTTTTAACATATCAAGTATTTTTTAAAATGTTGTTGAAAAAGGGGATGGGTGGAGCATGGATGCTACTCTGGCCATCCCCTCTGCTATTCTACCTTCTCTATATTCCTGAGGTGTTTCCTAGTAGCTAGACAAAATTTGGGATGGCTAGGGACGTTTCCAAGCTATCCTCTCATCCCCAGGACATCTCAGAAATTATGATGCATCAAAAAGGGTTGGGGACACATCCTCAGTTACTACTAGTTTTTTTGGGTTGAAAGGGAGTTTTACAAATATTTGGAGAATGAAACCGGGGACAAGGGAATAGGTCAAAAAGGGCCGGTGATTTATCCTCGGTAAATAATAGGTTTTTTGGGGTTGAAAGGGCCTTTTGTAAATATTTGGTGAGAGTGAAGGATGTGCAAAATGGTTTTATGAAGTTCCAATGGAACTTTTGTTTGGATCTTCAGAATGAGAAGAAAGGTCTATTCTCGTTACTTCATTTTCTTCATGGCCCTCATTCACATTGTCATCATTATTGTTAGTGCTCATTTCTTGGGGCTTCTTTGTGATAGCAAATTGAAGCCCGAACATTTTTGAAGTTTAAAATTAAAAATAATTACAAACCCTTCCTTACATTTAAAAAAATTAATAAAGGTAAAATGACATACTTTGAAATTGCTGTGTACACTTTAAACTTTTCTCAGTTTAGGGCTTAGGCAACCAAGGTTCAAATTTTCAACTATTTTTCAAGCTTAAAGTTTAGGGCTTTAGTTTGGTATTGTCTAACATTGGTAGGTGTACCTACCCCACAAACCTCCTTCCATGTAATTGGTAACAACAATGGCATAGAAACAATAAATGTCTTGTTAATGCGAAGGGTCAAAAATTTAGTGGAAGTTGCTGGATGTGAAATAATTCTACCCTTGTTTTAGAGCTGTCATGTTCAGTATCACAAAAGCTAGTTTATGTAGTATATTGATTCTAGCTGATTTGTCTAAACAGATTTTACACATTTCTGATGTGGAATTCAAAGAAACCAAACTAATGGGTGATAAGCCAATCATCATTGTTGCGGTGAGTTGATTCCTTGAATGCAATTATTTGATCTCTAGTTTTGCATTTTTGAAGTCATTTGCTGAAATTTTGAAACATTTATATTGATTTTGTGGGAATGTGTTAAGTGGTTTATTCACTTATTTTCTTGTAAACTCTAGTTCCAGACACAACAAAATTTTTGCGTGAGAGACAAAAGTGGTAAAATCACGGAGGGTGGAAAGGTAAAATACGGGATGCCATCTAGAAATTTCTATTGATATTATCATATTAACAACTAAAGCAACATCGTGGTGGATATATCTCTGATTAATTTAAAGGTTTATTAATTTGAAAAATTAACCTTGGCAAGATGATATTCACATCGTATATTATGTGTAATACCCACCTCTTAGTTTTCTTTTCAGTTTTTGGATGCAGAACTCTTTTAGGCATTTTGATGTATGTGTGGTTATTTCAGTTGATCTTGAGGATATTTATGTATTACATTTTAGTATGTTATTGATCCATTATTATCATGTTGTATCTTTTGTGTATATGTGATTTATGGTTATTTAATGATGCTTATGTATATGTTAGGATTTTATTTCGAGTATGGTTTTCTGACAATACTGACCTTAGATTTATATGCACATTGATAATTGTATGTTTTCATTACTGTTTGATGTGCTTGGTATGGTATGGGATAGAGTCATAGTTACTTGCTTCGATGAGATCTATACGATAACCTGGTCTCAACCATTGTTTGACATATTATATATATGCATGTATGTTTGTCTTTGTGATGACAGGTTTGCAGGTACCAGGCTACGTCTTCCCTGAATTGGCAGGAGTGAGCGTGCCCTATCGCATTAATCTCAATGGTAAGAGAGGGGAGATAGTTTTCAGGTCCAAATCCTATCCTAAACCTAATTGACCTATTTAGTGGACAAGTATCCGTTTGACTACCTTACCGAATTCGTCTAGTGGACAAGAATTCATGTATCCCTTTCCTTGAGCATGTTTGATTTTGCTTGTGTTCGATTTCAGGTGCTTGATGTGGTTATGTGGGTGTTATATTATGTTATTTATTTAATTGAATATTATTGCAATTAATTATTAAATATAGGGTATTTAATTAATTAAAAATTAAATTGAATACCTATGTTTAATTGAAAGGTTAATTAGAGTGCAATTATTGAATATTACTATTTAATTGAAAATTAGAGTAAATATGCTTTTATGCTTAATTAAATGATTAAATATTGAGTTGCATTGATAATTGTGATTTAAATATTTAAGTTATTTAATTTAATATTTTATTAATTACATGTGCAAGATTTGGTTGAAAAAGTATTTTCAACTCAAGAGATCTCAACTTGATTTTAGGAGTTAAAGTTGAGTTGTGCAAGTAATTAGATATTTTAATTATTAATTAAAGAATTACTTTCAATTTTGGAGAGGAGTCCTTTTAGGAGTTAACTGAATGTGTTGTCATGAGGGTTTGCATGTTTAGGGGAAATTGAATCCCATTAGGAGGGTATTAGGGTTTCATTTTGGATTAACAAGTTTTGGAGATTTTGGGAGCTTGGTGTGTGTGCTTGGCTTTGGAGAAATTGAGGAATCTTGTGGTTGCTTGTTGGATTGAGGAATTGTGAAAATTCGTGGTTTGCATGTGGTTCGATCTTCATGGTTTTAGATCTGTGGTTGATTGTGCTTGGAGATTTTCAGGGTTTTGCAATCTTCAAAGGCATAATCTCAGTTTTCTTATATTGGATTTGAGGTAGGGTTTGTGATCCCTAAAATGGTTTCAATTTTGCAAATTTTGAGGTTTTCAGTGTTTGATTAGATGCATGTGTTTCATTGTGGCATATAGGTGTTTATTAGTGTTTCTGTAATTTTGAGTATTTACAAAACCCTTAGATCTATTATTTTCATTATTTATTATAACTTGGCACAACTCAGTTATGTTGGCCAAATTTCATTGAAAAATTCTTCCTATAACTCCTAGAAATCAATAAATTAATCTGGGTTATAGTTTGAACTATAGTAGCAAAAGAAAATAAATCCTCCCTTGAAAATGTTCTTTGAAAAATTAATTTGATTGGAAAATATGCTCTCTGTCAAAAAAGATACAGAATTAAAAATTACACCAGTCAAATTAAAATAGAGAAAAAGACAAAAAAAGGAGTAAAACAAAGTAAATAGGATAAAATAATTATTCCTTATTAAATTTCCGTTTCCGAAAATAAATTTTTTTTAAAAAAGGAGTTATTTAAAAGGGTTTCATATTTTATTTAATTTACATTGCTTAAATTTCATAAAGCAATTTTTATTAAAAACATTTTAATGTTTTATGGGGAGTGGGTGGCGGGGGCCACCGCACCCCCCTGCGAGCGCGGTACCACATGTGCTGTGGGCCGCAGGTGCAAGGACCTACGTACCCATTGCGTAGTGGCCCGTGAGGGTACCACTATGAGTGGGGCTGCAGGCCTTGGGCTGTGGCACCCACTGTGGTGACGTAGGAGGTGGGGTGGGGCCGAGACCCCCCCCCCCCCCTCCAAATATGTTAATTTGTATTTTGTTTAAAAACAAAACCAATATTTTGATTCGGTTTTTTTTCAATTGTTATTTAATTTTTTTTTATGATATTTAAATTTATTTTATTAGTTTATATTAATATTTATTTAACTTATTATTAATATGTAAGATTAGTTATCATTAATCTTTAATTAGTTTATAATTAGTTATGAATTGGGTTGTAATTAATTTTTGATTTAGTTAATGGGAAATAGTTTTAAAATATGCGTTAATTATATATATATA
>MU225022.1:3585353-3598887 GCA_018584345.1 Thuja plicata | reverse complement strand
TAGATGAATATACATATTTCAATTATTTAAATGGTTATTTTTAACTTGGCTTTAGAACCTTGGTTAATGGAGATGATAATTAAGGTTTATGATTTGACGATTATTAAAGAGGGTTATTTTAATGGATTAATTATTAAAAATAATGAGATATTTATTTCAAGGAGAATTATCATATGAAAGTTATTTAAATTATGGAAGAAGGGAAAAAGTATTAGAAATAGATTCATATTAATATCAATTAAATCATATTTTTATTCCATTGTAGTTAAAGCTAAAAATTAGTAACTATTCTCTAGATGTAGTTATTTGTTGTTTCAATAAATAGATCTATAGGATATGTTAACATATACGAATATGGGATATTTAATTATGTCTAGATAGTAATGTTAGTGAATAAATAAATTTGCATGATTAGGGATTATAAATTTGTTTATTCCTACGTTAACATTGTATTTGATTTAATGCATTCTGAATATGAAATTGTTGTACCATGATGTGCTTTGGGTGCGTGTTTAAATGAATCAAATGTTCTTTTATGTTATCATGTTTTCAGGTGTCTGCTGGGCTAGATGACCCTTAAGACTTAAAACCAGAGGTTTTGGGATTGTACTTTCTGCATGGTATCTTTTATGAAGTCAGATTGTGTTTGTGTGATGATGTCATAGTCCTAATCTCTTAGAACCAACCTGGTTCAGTTATGAGGCACTGTTTGGTAATGTGAGGATACAGTGGATATGTTATAGTTACTGAGAACCTATGTGCACCTGAATGAGTAGGATGCGATTCAATTTATGATCTACCTTTATGATACTCTTTTTTGAACCTAGGGTAGGTAACTTAGTTGTATGATAGGGGGTGGCTTGCAATAAGTACCAGAGCCCACAAGTGGTTGCTAGGATTTGCTTATTGTAAGTACTAGTAATAAGTGATAACATAATTAATCTAATTAGGATGCCCTAGTATTAAACTAATAAGATTAATGCCTCACCCATGCTTGAGCACTAGTATAGGCTAAGATAGAGGATGAGATGATGTTTGCCCCCTTTCGAGGTGTGGGTTCGGGCATCATTAGTGATCTTGTCTATTTGAAAGGTCATTGATGCCATGTATGGTCACTTGGGTGCCAAAATCCATTAAGGGATTTCTAGGACTTAACTCAAGGGTTAGATGTACATGATGACACCTTCCTATATATAGCTTAGGTTATCCTACATGTGTCAGTACCTCTGGTGTCGTTTAGTGTTCCTTGTTATGGTTTAGAGTGCTTCTAGGAGCTTCCTTTACATTTGAGTATGAGGTCATGTGTACCTTATTTGCATTCATGTTGTATACCCCGTGTGATGGGCCTGTTACTATCTCCTCAGCATGGTGGGAGTGGACCTTTGGTTCCACGTGGTTGGGTGGTAGTGATTCTTATTACCATTGAGATTCTGACGGATTCTTCTTCATGCTTGGATGTTCCTTGTTGCAGTTTCATCTTCCTAGTCTTTTGGAGACTTGTTCAGTTACTTGAGATGTGTTTTGTACTATATGTATTGTATTGTTTATTAAGTATTATTACATACCCCGCAACTTGTGCAGTGGATGATGATTAGGTAGTATACCTTTTGGGTATCAGATGTATATGTGATCTTTTATTATGGGATGTATGTTTTGGATTCAAATTATGTAACCTTTATGTTAGTTCCTTATTATTGTTAATCATAGATTAGTTTGTTTAAGTAATTCTACGTCAAGGAACCCTTGAGAAGTGTTAATCATGTATGTGTTGTATTTCATGTATGTCATGTACTTCATTGTGTTGCTTCCGCATTGTTATCATTATTGTTTGTAAACATATAAATTTTTTTATCTCATCAACTTAGTGTCATGTTTAGGTTAAGTTCTCCTAGGTTCCTTGGCGGGCCATTACATTATGCATGGGAAATCAAACAGATTGATTCTAGAGAAATGATAGAAGGTGTAATATATGCTACATGGAGGCTGAGGGAGATGCAACAATTGGGAACTCAATCCCTTATTTAATTTTTTGTTTACACTTCCAATAAATTATTCCTTGGGAGTATGATTTATTATAATTATATGTACTTTATGATTTTGGTAGTATATGGTTAGAGCAGAGAGTTGTTATGTCAGTATATTTCATATCTAGGTTTAAATTATTGAAATTACAAGGCGTTATAGATCTTAAATATCTTTTAGCCATATTGTTGGTGGGAAAGCTCTAGATGGGATTGCATTTCCATTGTTCCAAGTGCTAATAAGAAAATGCCATCACCATTATTTTTTCATTTTACTTCTGTTTTTGAGTGCTACATTAAAATATCAGCTGTATCACCAAATGCCTAGGTGCATTTTCTTATATAAAATCTTTTTGCTGTCACTCAAAGATTTGATAGGTTTAAACTAAATTGGAATTTATTGTTTAATCAGAGCAATCACAAGAAATTGCCTCTAAGATCCTTGTTTGGCAAGGGGACTTTAGATGAAGGTGGACCTTTGTTTGAAGGTGTCTTCCTTGATTACTATTAGGTTTAGTTAATTTAATATTAATCTGTATAATAAAATTTAAAGGGCAAAATCATTTTTTCAACAGGAATCTTTAGCAAGTTCTTAATATGATTCTAAATGAAGTGTTGTGAATTTGACCTAAGATTCTTCTTGAAGAAGTGATGTGTAAGAACAATGATTTGTAGTGATTGAATTGCACGAGGTGCAGAAATTTCATTTTGAATGCTCTCCAGAGAATACCACAATAGTACAACACAATGTGATGATGGTGTTTTTTTTAAATATATACTTGTTCCCTTTGTATATATTTAGCTAGTAAGAGTTGTATGCAAAATCTAATTGAATAACGAAACCTATTAGCATCAATAAAGGTTCTCTTAAATAGGTATAAAAAAGGTCGTTGCAACTTTTCTCATTTTGGAAAGGGTACATTATCAAATTGGATCAAAACCTAGAGCCTACATATTTGTTCAAGGAAAATAAATTATCTTGGAAAAGTCTGCATGGTGGAGCTATATGTATATAAATGGTGACTAGTAGAGTTTGGGTTCCATAAGGTACAAAAGTGTGAGGAAAATGCTATAGTACTTCAAAATGATGTGATGGTGTTGTTTGATTTTGCATGTATACTTTTTCACTGCATGTTGATTTTGCTAGTGAATGATGAATGGCATTCCAGCACCCAAGGTTCTTTTAAATAGGCATGACAAAAGTCACTAGAACTTTTGGAATTTTGGGTAGGGGTTACAATCGAAGTTGATAAAACTCTAGATTTTGGCCAAAGCAACGTTATTTAAGTCATGGATTTTTTATTAGAAATTCTTGGATTGATAACACTTTATATGACAAATTGATCTCCTTCAATTCAATGAAAATTTGTGGGTAGATAACATTATCATCTATGCAAACATTGTTAGTCCTTTGTTCTTGTCATTGATAACAGTGTTGTCTTTTTTTCTCAATGCTAAACCAAAAATTTACATTTTACATCAGTTCTTTTTTGGCTTGTTAATACAAATCAATATTCATTTATTGGCCTAGCCAACCAAGGTGTATATTATATTCCAGTATGCATGTTTATTTAGCTTTTGAAATATTTTCACTAGTACAAGAATCAAGATATTTAAGTGGGGATGCTTAATATAAGTATTGAAAATGAGATTTTACTGATGTGCATAACCAAATGTTTGGACATGACCGATCGCCAAAATTGAGTTGATTAGGAGAGTGTAAGACATAAAACAATTGCACTTTTGCTATTGGGCTAGGAAATTTAGTTTTTGTGAGGGCACTTTCCTCTACGGTGAGAATGTTTTAAAGTCGAGCTTAATTAAGTGGTAGCTGATCTAAAGCATTATTAAGGATGATCTATTTAAAATACTAGTCTGTGATTTGAGGAAAAAACTCATTTGGCAAGAGACAACTTAGCAATGAAATAAAAGGTAACCAAGGCTTACTTTACAATTAATGAGGTCTACGATATGTCAAAAGTGAGGAAATCTTATGATAATTAGAAAAAATGTTACTCTGCTGTTGGGGGATTTGAATATGTGGATTATGAGTGGAAATAATATTATTTGAGTGGGTTTGAGGGCAAGTGCTACAGGAAAATTATAGATTTCTTAATGCATTTGCACACAGTCAGTGTACATAAACATTTTTGGAATGCACGAAGCTCTTGGATTGGGGAGACCTAATTTTTGAACCTCAATAAAAAAGTGTCTTGAAAGTGAAAGACGCTTGTCAAGATTCAAGTTAATTATTACTGCAAATATGATCCGAGTATTTCTCTCTTGAATAATGAACAGAGAAACATCAATGAGGAGTAACCAATATGTGAATAAGAATGATCTCTAGAAGAAATGCATTTGTATAGGTGATGTAAATATGATATGATATGTGCGAAGGTTAACATTTTTAATATGGGAAAAATTGTAGTAAGTTAGCATGTAGGATGTAAATTGGTACGAGGGATCCTTAATCTGTTGAGGTAGGTGCACATATTAACCTTGACAAATTTTGTGAAGCGTTCATCTAATCACAAATGTGACACCATTGATTGTATTAAAATCTGATTATAGATGCATTTTCAATAGTAGGATCATGTGAAATATTTTCATATATATACTTTGATCTTTTAATGGTCAGAAGTCTAGGAGAGTCATCTTTGTTGTTTTGGTCTTCTGCAATTCAGTTCTTCTCTTATTCAAGGAGATGATAAGCATCACCATATATTCAATGGTCTATTAAAAAACTATTGTTAGACTTGCATGCCCATCTTTGATGTTTTTGAAGGGTTGACACTACATAGTTGAGTGTATTTTTATTCCATTATGAGTTACGAAAAAATTATACACCATTTCTTTTTGTGCTTGTTTAGATATTTTCTACCTTTTTGTTTTACATCAAAGCTTATGGAGTTGATTCTTAATTGAGCAATACGAGTCTCTTGGCTCTCCATAGAGTATTAGTTATATATATATTTTGTTGATGGTACATGTGGGATTTTTACCCCTAAATATGTTTGTGTAACTTATCTAAATAGATTGTCCTTATTTGAGCAATACAAACCTTGGCTCTCCACAACATATTAGTTATGTATTTTTTTATTATGGCTACATGTAGCTTTTTACCCCTTATGTTTGTCCAACTTATTTATAATAAAATATTTTTTCTCTTTGTTATTTGAAGGAAAGGTATTCAAGTAAATATTCCATTAGTTTTGTCCATGACCCTTTTCATTTTCTCATGGTGTCATTGAAAACAATCTTAGGCCACCTAGTAGCTTCGAATTGTACACTTCATTTTAGCTTCCATGTGGTCAATTCCTTTTAAGTAACTTATGAGATGCACCATTTCAATGGATTTAGTAGGTGCAACCCCCATTTTATTCAACATAATTTCATATGGAAATTGTACCTTATATTTTGAACTTGCTTGTAGTCAAGTATTTTTGAACTCTCAGATTTTTCTATTTAAAATGTGATGTCATGCTAGTTAACAATTCACACCAATAGAGTGTTTTTTTTATTGGAAATATTAACTTGTGAGCATGGTAACCAAGTAGGGGTAACAAGCACACTATCCCATCGAAGGTGGGCACAAAACATCATTAACATTGTTTATTTGGGCCAAAGTGGGGATTTGATTAGTGGCTGCACCATTAACAATGCAACCACAACCGTTAAAACACAAGCCAATCCCCCACACCCATAGAGTGTTACTAGAGGCACTAAGAGCCTAAAAAATAATTTGAAAGGTTTTCTTATTTCATAACTCCGTGTTTCTATATTTATTTTTGAGAGGATATGTTGCGTTCCAACTCACCAAAGTTTTATTTTTTCTATAGCCCTCCTAATTAATCTTGTCATTGAGGTCAATCCCAAGATATTTGTACTCAAGTTACTATTTCAAGAGTGTTGCCTTCAAAGTGGAATTTATGCTAGTTTCTCTTTTTGTTATTGGTAACAATCATGATTTTGGTGTTGGTGGTATTAACTTGCATCGCCACTGCTCTACATAAATATTCAAGGGCATATAAATGCTCTTGCAAGATGTGAGCTGATTTAGCAATCAAAATAAGGTCATCAACATATAAAAGTGGCTTGACCACCTTTCCATTTTGACCATTTTCAAGTTTGTTGATATATAAATCGAAGAGAGTAGGAGATAGGGGGCACTTTTGTTTGACCGTAATGCTACCCCTTAATTGAAATGCCCACTAAATTTATGATTTTAACATAAAATTCTTCATAAATCCTATGAAATATTGCTCTTAAATACAAAAGAACTTAAGTTCTTCCATTCTACAAAAAAATATCTCCCCTTTATTCTCAAACCTTTTCATTGATGTGCCTCAAAGTAATTCTATGATTGATCGTAGAGTGCTCAGCCTTGAACTTGCTTGACCTTTTACTTATTTTTCTTTTTCTTCTGCATATTTTTTGATATTATTTTTTCAACCATATTACAAAAGTCAACAAAAGAAAAAAAAAAATCTTCCTTTTCTTCCTAAGCTTGTTCATTGATGTGCCTCAATGTGGTTCTATGATACTGTAGAATGCTTAGGCCCAAAACTTGACCTTAATTTTCTTTTTCTTCTGCACACTTGTTGATTTATTTTTCAATCATACTACTATCAATTTCAAAACCAAGGGGTTGATAGTTGTGGCTCTGTAATTGGAAGGGCTATTAACATCACTATTCTTAAATAGAAGTATCTCTAAGTTGGTTGTCCACTTTCTTTGAAACCCTTGCAAAATGATGTTGAAATTTTTCATAATGTTAAAAAATCAATTGGGTTTTATATCCCCAAATTTTTAATGCCAATATCAATTTCATGTAAGGTGGGGAATATCTATAGCAGGGTTGACCAAGGGAGAGGGATCTACATTTGATTGCTTCTCATAAAGTTGTCTTGCATATTAAAAACCATTGATTAGTTGAAATGTCTTTTAGTTTGCTTCTTTCATGGTTGAAGCTCCTTCCAAAAAAGCTTTGAGTTATGCTTTCCAAGGTAGATTAACTCTTTTTGTCTTGTGCTAATGAAGTCAACTTTTTGATGACATGTAACTGATTAAATGTTTGAAGATGTTAAGTTGATGATCATGCAAGGCATTAAATTAGTTAATGTATTGTATTATCATTGATGTAAACTTGATATAATCTATATGGTCATGGATATACTACCTAAGACTTCAAAGAACCGATGAATCAATGGCTATAATTTCAGTAATGCATATATGTCAAGTATTCACAAAGTGACTACATACACTGACAGAGTGCACACCGATGGTTAGAGTAAAAGAGAAAAGTCAAAGTATTACCCGATGAGAAAATGCATAGAATTACCGACGAGCAGAGTTACAGTGTTTCCCAATGAACAAAACATAGTGTAACCTGACGGAAAATTTTTTAGTGTTGCCTGACAGAAAAGATAAGGACGGAGATCCCGATGACAACTGAAGTCACATTGATAGAACAATCAGTTATCACTGATGACTAATTGAAGTGTTGACTGAAATAATAGAGAGTTTTGAAACAAAAAAATGCTTAGCTGTCAAGATCTATATATAGACTTAACAGATAATTATCATTGTTTTAATCATCCAGATAAAGCTAGAGATAAGCAATTAATTTAAAGCTGCTTTGTCCAGTTGGAAAGAAGATCTCTTTGAGATAAAACTAGAGTTTGCTTTAAATCTATTGGCGAGAATTTTGGATCACACCAAGAATCAAGAAAGTCAAGAAAAGATGAAACATGTCTATAAAGAGACAAACCCAATTCATTACAAAAAAGTGGGGTGAAAAAGAGAGAAGAGGAAAGATGCTAAATGAAATTTGAAGGAGAATAAAGTCTTCATTTAGTTCTGATCAACAAGATAAGGAAAGAGATAGATTCTACAGACACCAATGAACAGTGAGATAGCATCATAGAGACAAACAGTGTGGAGCAAAGGTATACTTGATTATATTGATCAGAGAGGTAATGCACTTACAATAGATCTAAAAATTTGCAATTGAGCTGTATGTATGAATAGATCATTAGTGTTTTAGTTTAACCATTGAAGCATCAAGTCTCTTAACCGAGCAGGACTTAACAATTTTCTACAATGAGATACATCCCAAGGAGTATGAAAAAGTTTGGTCATCCAAAGTAGCATTGGATATGCTTGATACCTATTGAAGGGCCAAGTGAGTGTTTGATCAAGGATGGTAGCATTAGATGCCAGATACTAGGTGACAACTATCTTTTAAATCCTCTAACAAGGTCACACCTAAAAGTGTGTTTGTAACCTTTAATAGGGTTGGATCTTAACAGGGCTCACTTTAGAAGAGTGAAAATTTGGGGTACCGGTCCCAATGGTCTTTCCCTTAACAAGGTTTCCACATTAAAAATCCATGTGTCATGTGTTTATGTTTTATTTCTTTATAGTTTTACATTTCACATATGCAATTTTGGATTGATTGGTATACTCTGTTTATTTACTGTGTTTCGGTAAATGAATGACTTCTTATTAGTAAAAATACAAAAGAAGGTTTATCAAAGCAATCCGATAAGTAGTAAATTGTTATAATTATTTCAAGGCATTCATCTTGTAGGACAGAAGATAACTAGAGGCATAATCTATGGTTATAAGTTTTAAGGGTTGATTTAAGGATTAATTTTTGAGGCCACTGATTCAACCCCCCTCTCAGTTATTACTAACAATTGGTATCAGAGCTTGTGTGCTTCGAAGGAAGGTTTCAAGACCTAAGCTAAAGAGCACAAGATGAACAGACAAGATGTGCCCAAGTTGAAAAAAAATAATTTTGCTTCATGGAAGAGTAGAATAATGTAATGCCCAAAATAATCTAGGCAAAAACACAACTAATTTTTTTTTTTTTAATACAACTATGACAACGAAATTTTACCAACAAGTTTCACTCAAGCCAAATGATGTGAAGCCCCGGAGATGTAAACTCACTTAGGCAGAAAAACCTTTAAAAATATTACATCGCTAGAGGACACTAATAAAAAGGAAGTATATGAAAGGTTATACCAATCGTCTTTTAATTTCCATTCTCTACACATTTATAGGGAACTTAAATTAAATCCAGAATCTTAATAACCTAATATTGATAAAACAATAATACTATAATGATAAACTTACTAAAGGGCATCTTACCGAATTATTTATATCTTAATTAAATATTTTACAAAATACAACTTTCATGAAAAGAAAGCATAACACTAATTTATGATCTCCTTATATTTATAATAGTCTTAGTAATATTAGAGTGGAAATTTTAACTTAATTTAATTAATAAATGAAGGACCTTAATCTAATTAATTAATTCACATGGAACTAGGTTACTTTAAAACTAAAAATATTTTTCCTGATAAAAATAATCTTAAAGATTGCCCCTATCAATAAAACTAGGTTTAATTACATGCTTAAAATTGTGGTTCAGAATAATATTAATATTTTCATTAAAATGATCCTAGTAATTTAATTCTTAATAAAATTTATGTTCGACAAAGATTAGGATTTCTATGAAATTTAAATTTCAAAATAATAAAACATTAATAGTTAAATCATTCTTACGGTATCTATATATAATTATTGTAAAAGATAAAAGAAAAAGTCTCATCACCATCCACGTTATAGTTTCCTAAAGCTTCTAATCCCACCAAAAATAACAATTTCCCAATATAAACAACCCAGGGATTTAAATCCATTGTCGTCAACAATTACGCCTACTGAAGCGATAATTTTAACCCAATCCTTTATAAAGTAATATGCTAACATATTTAAAATTAATTCAATCGTTAAATTTCAATATATCTTTAAGTGAATAATCCACTGATTAAGTAATCCAGTTTAAGAATGAGTTGTCGTAATACAACAAAATCTTATCCTACGCATTATTAAAACAAAATTAAATACTAAACTTATCTTATAGAAAACATTTATTAATAAATAGTTGTGTATCTCAATGAAAGGAGAAAAAGAATTAAGTGGTTCTAACAATATAATTTCCCTTACTGCAAAATAAAGTATGGTCAAATCTACACAAATAAATAAATTCATAAGATAACACATAAACATTTTAATAAAAATAAAGGATAAGAGAAAATGGGCCCTCCAAACCCTAATTTGAAATTAGGGTTTGGGGCCTTAATAAAAGTTAAGGAAACCCTAGAACTCACCTCTTCTCATATTCTTTTCCTTCCATTTTCATTTGCAGGGGCTGGAGATGCAAGGGGGAGTGTTACACTTGAAGAGAATATGGATTCTTTCTAGAAATCGTGGGGGATTAGACTAGCAAGAGGTCTCATGAATCATATGGGATCCTCTCCTATCTAATCCCGTAAACATACCCATTTGTTTTGCAAATCTGGGTAAAACATTACTTTTGTTTCTAGATCTAAGATATTACTTCAAACACGATTCATGGTTGTTTGTAATATTGCAGGGTTGAACTGCATCTATTTAGTCTTCCTTTCTCTTTTTGTTATCTGTTAGCTGTGGCATAGTAAACGGTTCTATCTATTCTTAGATAGAACCGAATTTATCCATAATGCCGGATAAATGAATGGAAGTCTCATAAATTACTGTGTAAAAATAGTTTTCCCTTTTCTCTGCTGCATGAAAGAGATTTATTTATGTTTTCCCCCTTTCTTTTCTCGCTGCCCACAGCCCAGCCACGACAGTGGTCACTGCCTTGGCTTTAAGCCACGGTTGTGCAAGTTTGGGGTTGCAGTGGTTTGCCCCTTTTCATTATTTCATCTCTTTTACTGTTATTTGAGCAAGAGTAAATAAAGGAGGAGTTATCCTTATGGCTGTTGACTATTTTTACTATATTGCAAGGTGTTTGATTATAATATTATATACTACATTCAATACCTAAGTTAATGTGTTGAATGTAATATATAATATTAACTATATGCCATGCGGCTGGAATATTAATGATTACAATACTGCTGTGGTATAACGTAATAAGTATTACATCTGGGTAGTAAATACCAAGTTTCATTGCAGCTAAATACTATTTATTTGTTGCTGTATGGATGAGCAATGCATGGTGTCCCAGGGCACTACTGCGCCATGTTTGACTGGGACCATGCTGGGCTATATTGTAAGCAGTATATAGTATGAAATGATGTGTAAAAGCAGCGCCATACTGAGATGTGAGTAGTAAACAAGCTGCGCCAATAAGTAGAATACAGTGTATTAATTGATTCACACAGCAATGAGAGTTATCGCATGCTGATTAAGTTTGAATTTCATCATTATAATATAGTATATTATATACTATTCATCCTCAAATGTATAGTATATGATATATTATATATATATATCTATTGTGTATAATCCAAAAAGTAACAGCGAGAGTTAATCGCTCATTGTTAGTTGTTTGTTTTTATTGTAGTATAGTATATTATATACTATTCATCTATTAGATGAATAGTATGAAATATATTATATTATATACTACACTAAGCTATATTATTTGATTCTTATTTTCAAAAAGATCATTGCATGAAAGATTTAATAGAATATTACTATTATAACATAGTATATTATATACCATTCATTCTTTGAATGTTTAGTATATAATATATTATGTTATATAATCTACTAATCTATGTTATTTTGAATTCATTTATGTACAGTACATACTATATAGTATTATGTTATTAATATTACGATACTATTAACTTAATGGATTCATTAAATAAGTTATATAATATATATATATAATCACATTATTAGTAATTTATCTAAAAATGAAGTATTAAGAGAATTTAACTTTCAAAAAGAAACATATTATACTGTACTATTTATTTATTTATTTCATGATTTCAAACTGCTTAATAATTACTATTCTAATTCATATTTTTGTCATTTGCAGGTGACTCCAGAATATAACCATAAGGGAATGTCCATAGAAGAGAACTTAGTTTAATATTTTAGTTTGGTTCTGATTGTATATTGTATTTGTCAATCACTTGTATAACGAAAATGAGCAGTCTTGTTATATCTTCATTCCTTTTCAATGTATGAGAAACTAACTCTAAATCTGTTTTATTCATTTGAGAAATAGAGCAATACACTACAGTTATGTTAAAGAGAAACATGAAAGACATATAAGAGTACTTTTTAACAATGTTTGAAACTCAAACTTAGATACATAACTTGTGGCTTTAAATCAGGGAGAAATTTTAGTAAATATGATAGCATGGAACTTGTTTAATAGGAATTAAATTGCAGTCCTATTAACTTTCTTAGAACTATTAATACAGAATCTGAAAGCATCTATTACTTGTTCATGTAACAGTCAATTAAACATTGTACAAAATTAGACTTAAAATGTAAATACTAAATGCAGGATTTTAATACTAATCCAAGGAGTAAGCAACATGGACATAAATTCAGGAACTCCTCAATCTTTAATTCTGGACTGCACCATTAAAGCCAAAACTCCAGACCTGCACAAATAAGGGATTTTTTTTCCACATGGCCATGGAGCTCTCCTCCCAGCCAAGGCCATTACATGGCCACCCCCGAGCTTGGGGAAATAAGTATAGGACAGGGTAACACACAAGCACATATCATAACACAAAACAGGTTTCAAACACATAAATTCACAATACTCCCTTCCCAGGTTTAAACAAAGAATTCAACATAGAATCCAATTGGTGGGTGAAGGTGGAATTACATTTGGAGTCACCAGGCTTATGTAATAATAACAACAACAAGTATGCAGCTTTCACAAGCCCCTTTAAAGCCCCAACAAATAGCTCAATACTAAGAGCCAAACATCACTCCTTATGGCCCCCAAAATTTCACCTTATGACCCTCAACATAGGCTGGTTATCATGGCTGCCCATACAGCTATGCACTCAACAAAAGCAATCCCAACTCTATACCCTTCACCCCAAGTTCTCCTGCTTTCCTCCCAAGGATGAGGATTGAACTTGCACACCCTCAACAAGACAATTGCAAGCAACAACAAAGAAAGAACTAAGCTCAAAACTCAGATTTTAAAATAGTTATAATAAACCAATTTCATACTTCACTCATGGCAAGGGAACAAAACAATTCTTTTACAATTCACATCATATTCAAACAGAGAACAACATCATATTCAAACAGAGATCAAAATAAAATGAACAAGGTTTTGACACCACCAACCTCCTTTCAAACAGGTGACTGAATTAGTGTTCAAGTTTGAACTTGCCCCCTTCCAAGCTTGCTGTTTTACCATTCCTTAAACCAGGCCCTTAAGACTACTTCTAAAATTTCCTCTCCCTGCTTGCTACCCAAAAACCGGATTTACTACTTCTTAAAACCTCCCCCCTACTCCTACACCCTTCCCAAATTAGTTAGGTTTCTAGGTTAGAACAACATGACACTTGCCCTTCCACATGTTTTGGAAATCAATTACAACATGACCAAATTGGTGGACAGCTAAGGAAAGGTTTCCAATTTTCGTGCATAACAAAAATGACATAATTAGGGGGACCTAAAGGTGG
>MU225022.1:3540392-3561199 GCA_018584345.1 Thuja plicata | reverse complement strand
AACATCTTGAATGCTTTAGATTTTTCTTTTAGAAACATAACTGTCATCATTCTAGAGTAATCATCAACAAAGAGAATAAAATATCTATCTCCATAATAACTCTTTGTCCTCATAGGTCCACATAAGTTAGTATGGACTAGTTCTAAAATATCATCAGACGTATGAGATTTTCTTTTAAAACTAGACTTTATTATTTTACCTTTTTAACAATTTTTGCACATGATGTTGTTTGGCTTTGTCATTTTCGAGAAGCCTCTTACACTTCTTGTTTTTCTTATTTTCATCATGTTGTCAAAATTCACATGACACAATCTTTTGTGCCACAACCATATGTCTTTAGTTTTAGTCATTAAGCAAGTGGGATTAGTATCATTCAGATAGAATAAGATACCTTTTTTCTGTTCACCGGTACCAATCAGTTTTCCTAATTCATTGAATATCTTTACCTTCTTGTTTTCAAATGCTACTCTGTGACCTAAATTATTCAGCTGAGAAACACTCAACATATTATAATTCAATCCTTTTACCCAATAAGCATTTTCACATTTTATCAGGTTATTCAGCATTATTGTTCCTTTACCTTTGACTGGACAAGGTGTATCATTTTCCATTCTGACTGTACCACCATTATAATATTCAAAAGTGTTAAAATTTTCTTTGTCACCGGTCATATGGTGAGTGCAGCCACTATCTATAATCTATATGTCATTCTTACTAACCTTAGATATGAGTGCAGTTTCTTCATACCTTTAATCTTCATCTGAATCATCCTTCACATCTACAAATACTATCTCGATGTCATCATCAGGTTTGGTGTTAGTATCTTCATCTTTGCAAGCAGCTAGGTAGCTAGCCTTCTTACCTTTATCCTTGTAGTCTTGGGTATCCTTTCTTTTTGATTGTTAGTGTAAAGGAGAAAAATGATGTTATTAGAATAAGAGTGTTTTGATACTCAAATCACTTATCACCTTACATTTAATGTTTAGAGTGGAGGGAAAGATAAGATATTCCCCTTTTATTCTTAAATGCACAAAGGAAGGATCCAAATTGATTAACCCAAAAAGGACCAATGCAAATGTGAATCAATCTATTGGAAATAAGAATAAAGAAGGATATCCTAGGTTTCCCTCTTAAAATGTGTGTGTGAATGAATGTAAATGTGTGATAGATTTAGAATGATTTAAGGATTTGAATTGAAATGGATAGGAGAAATGTACTAACCTTGAAATGTTGTAGATCAAAGAATGCTATTTTATGAGGTTTGTACTCTATTTCTAGAAAAACTGAAGTATGATCTGGAATCAAAATGCAGAGATGAACAAAACCCAGAAATATTTTTCTGATTTGACTCCATCTTATGAAAAAGGTTGACCTTGACCCACAAATGTTGACCCTGACCAATTAATGTCAACCTTGACCTGCACAGGTCCGACAGAGAATCTGTTTGTTGATCCTGATAGTTCACTGAAAAGGGTATCTAGATCTGAGTTCAAATCCATAGTCCTAAACCTGCACCTGCAAGAAAAAGAGGTTTGTTTGTTGGGGGGGAGGGGTTTGCCTTAGTCAAACCTTGATTTAGGAATTAACCTTGAAATCAATAATTGAAATAATAATGCTAGCAAGTAGTAGAATTGAATCTAACAATGAAGCTATGATATTGAATAGATATGCAATTGTAACTCAAATATAGAAAGTATGTAAATATGAAAGCTTGGACTCAATAGAAACCATAAACCTCCATGATTGTATGCTTGAAACCCACCTTGAAGGAAGAATGAATAAGTGTTGAGGATGCACAAAGGATCTTGAAGGAAGATCTTACCACCATGATGGCTAGAGCTAGGGTTTGAATGATAAATCTTGAATGCTTGAACAAAATCCCTTCAAAGGCTTAAGAGCTTGAAACCTTGATCTTTAATGGAAGACTTGAATGCTTGAGAGGAATACTTGAACACCTTGAGAGCTTGAAAACATGTAGAACAATGGATGCTTGAACTTTTTGCTTGAGGACCTCTTATCACTTAGTTGATGGTTAGAGAAAATGAGAGGAGAAAGCTTCCTTTTATATGAAAGTAGGGCACAATCCTCTAAGGAGGATGGCATAGTAGAATTAAATTCCAATTAAAGCCTTTATCCCTAGGAGAGGACCTATGTTAAATATAATTTAGGAATCACCTCTTCGGAACTTGAAACAGCCGACCCAGAAGTGGAAAATAAATTTTTGCAAAGACCGACATTCAGAAACTGTGGGACCCTGAGATTTGAACCCTCGGTCAAGGTCAAGGTCAAACTTGACCTACGTCAGGGTCAAGGTTGACATAGACCCAAATGGTCAACCCTGACCCTGAGGTTAAAAAACTTAGATCTGAAGTCTAGGATGCCAAAAACTAGATGGAAAGTAGTGGAAAAAGAGGCAGAATAGGGGGAAATCTAGGTCAAAGTCAAGAACCCCTTCCAGGTGCTTGATATGACCCCAAACCACCTACTTAGAAGGCTAAACCAGTCTACCATGGAAGTGCTTCCATTTTCTAACTATACAGTCGATAACCTTTGTAATCTTTTTTATCACCTCTGTCAGATTTCTTCTCAAAAGATCTATCATCACTTCTGTCATCTTTTCTTCTGTTAGGACATCTTTTAGCAAATTGTCCAATCTCTTTACAATTAAAGCATACAAATGGTAGCTTGCCTTTGTATTTACCTTTTCCTCTTTGTATTCTTCTAGCCATAATTGCTTCTATTTCATCTAGATCTTCTTCACTTTCACTTTCACTGTCCCTTCTAGATGAGCATCTATGATTGGATTTGCTTATTTTCATAGAAGACTTAAATGCAAACTCTAAACTTGGTAAGACACTATTTTCAAAGTTATTCATCTCAAATGAAATCAGTATACCAATTAGGCTATCAAGAGTAACTATATTGTTTTATACTTCTCTGATTTCTTGAATAGAAGAAACTCTAATAGCATATACAGGGAACAAGGTTCTTAATATTTTACTTACCACTATCTCCTCTTCAAGTGTACCTCCAACACATCATATAACATTGACTACTTTTATTCTTATGTTGTACTGTGTGATGTTTTCTCCTTCTTTCATTCTGAGATCATCAAACTTTCCTCTAAGGCTTTCTACCTTGGCTCTTAGAACATTTGTATCACCTCCATGTACAAGCTTCAGTTTGTCCCACTTTTTCTTTCTAGTTTTGCAGTCCTTGACATCTTCAAATTCAGCATCAGAGAGTGAGGAAGAAAGCTCTGTAACCATGTAGTTATGCTTATTATTCTCCCTTAATTGATCTACTATCAATGGTCTTGTAGGCAACACATATTCAGTGTCTAAGTGTTGAGTAACATCATTACCAATACCTGATAGGTGGAGTCTTATCCTGCTTTTCCATGAAGCAAAGTTGTCTTTGTTCAACTTGGGCACATCTCGTCTATTCATCTTGTGACCTTTACTTAGGTCTTGAAACCTTCCTTTTAAGCACACAAGCTCTGATACCAATTGTTAGTAATAAATGAGGTGGGGGGGGTGAATCAGTGGCCTCGAAAATTTATCCTTTAAGCTTTAACCACCAATCAATACACCTCAAATTATTAAGTCCCTACAAGATGCATGCCATGAAATACTTATAATATTTGACTATTTGTTGGTTTACCTTGTCTATCCTTATTCTCCTTGATAACCGATAAGCAGTAAAAATATTTACTGATACTGAGTAAATATGCAGAGTATACCAATCAATCCATAAATTCATATGTTAAATGTAAAACAATAAAGTAATAAACCATACACACATAACACATGAATTTTAACATGGAAACCCTGTTAAGGAAAAAACCACTAGGACCGGTACCCAAAATTTTGACTCTTTTGAAGTCAGCCCTATTAGGAGCCAACCTTGTTAAAGGTTAAAAACACACTGTCAAGTGTGACCTTGTTAGAGAATTTTATACATAGAGGTTGTCACTTGGTATCTGACATCTATTTTGCTACCATCCTTGAATCAGCCTCCTTCTTAGACTATCAATAGGCTTTAGGAAAATCTTGCTACCATCCTTGAATCAACCTTCTTCTTAGGCTATCAATAGGCTTAATGAAATTTCAATGCTACTTTTATGAATCAACCTTTTTGGCAATCTATTAGGATATACCTCAATTATAGAAGACGGTTAAGTCCTGCTCTGTTTAGAGACTTGATGCTTCAATGGTTAAACTAAAACATTATGACCTGTTTCTAATGCAACTTGAATTGTAGATTTTTAGATCTATTTAACTACAATAAATCTCTGATCAATGTATTAATTCAATTCTTTTGTGCTCCAAACTTTTTTCTCTATGATGTTGTGCTTCACTGTTTGTCGGTGTCTGCAAATTTTTTTAGCTCTCCTTCAGCTTGATTGATTAGGACTGTATGAAGTTATCCTTCACTAGTTTCTCTTCAGCATCCTGTTTCTATTCACTCCCCTTCCATGTATTTGATTGCTTATGATTATGGAAATGAATTATGCTTGTCTCTTATATAGACATGATGTTCCTTAATTCTTGATTCTTGGTGTGAAAAAAAATCCAGCCAATCTGATTTACAACTTTAACTCCTGATTTATCTTGTAGTTATCTTCTTGCCAATTGTACAAATCTTCTTTAAATTAATTAATTAACTCTGGGTGAATAAAACAAATAAAAAAATCAGTTAAGTCTATCCTTAAGCTCTACCAGCTAGATATTTTGTCATTTTCTAAACTCTCTATTCTGTCAGTCAACTCTACAATTAGTCATCGATGACAACTGCCAGTTCTGTCAGTGTAACTCCAGTTAGCTTCAGGATCTACGTCCGTCAGGTATGCTTGGATTTTACTCATCGGGTATCACTATGATTTTTCTTCATTAGGAGACATTGTCTTCTGATTGTCGTGCATCACTGTGACTTTCTCTTTATCTTTACCGATGGTGTGCACTCCGTCAGTATTGTCTGTCACTTACTGAATACATGACTTTTATGCATTGCTAAAAGAATAATCTCTATTCCATTGATTCTTTGAAGTCTTTGAAATTATGTACATGACCGTACAGATGATATCAAGTTGACATCAAAGAAAATACAAACCATTAACTGATTTAATGTCTTGCATCATCTTCAACTTAACATTATCAAACATTCAATCAGTTACATGTCATCAATGTACTCCTCATGAATATGTGGTTAGTATAGCCAGCTATGAAAGGACATTTCCTTTCCTTTCCTATTGTAGAAAATTCTAGCAGATCACCAAATCAAAAATCATTTACCAATTTTGAAATTTGAATAACACATCGGAGGATCAGGGTTTGACTAAAATGTGGTTCTAAAGTTTCATTCTTTTTCGATTTCCCGACCTCCAAACATATGGTGAACGGAAGAGGTGGTCAGGCCGCTATTACACAACTTTTTGGTGAATCTATGATTGACATTATGATTAGAATTGGGGACCTCCAATAATTCCTCAACCAAGTCAAAAAGTATAAAGCTCTGTATATGATGCTGATTTATTGACTGTATGTATAGTCGGCTAGTAGGCAAATTTCAAAAAATTAGAAGATCCATGAATGATAAAGAGGTTGTCATCAAGATGGATATTGTTTTGAAGACATTTGAAATGCTGATTTTCCAAAATTAAAGAATTCAAGCCAATGAATGAGTTGGGCACTCACACTCATTTTTGGGACCCGACTATTAATAAAAAAGGCTCATAATAAGGCTTGGAATTTGCTTAGAGTTCAAGATCATGGAGCCTTAGTTTGTCTTGCACCATGAAACCCAAGATCAAAACTAAAGGTGTAACCATGAGAAATGCTTCTAATTTATTTGATAGAAATCTGAGTGAGAGAAGAGCACGTATCTATGATCTCACCATTTTATCCTAATTTGTGGATCAATTCACATTTTGTATTGGAAGATGGGAATAGAACACCTATGTGTCTGTCAAGTTCACCATATTTTCAGTCCCATCCATATGGAGAAAATAAATAGAATGGTGTGTCCCATGATTGAGAATTATGAATCCAAAGACATCAATGCAAAAATATGCTTGATGTGGAGTTGGTATAGAAAGTTGTCACCTGACTCAAACTGTTAGTTGTTTTATCTTTCAATTTAGGGTTGTTGATGACAATTATTCAATTGTGTATTGTTATTGATGTTTACACAAGTATAGTGATGTTTACACAAATGTCTAATCCTATTTGAGCATAGTCAGTGTCTTTCGAGCTCTCTCAAGCATTGAAGAAGAACGAAGTGATTTTCATTTCTAACTGAGTTCACTCAGGCATTACAGTTTTGGTTGGGCATTGAATGATTTCAGTATTGACTGAGTTATGCTTTTAGTGACAGCCGACTAACAACAATTTATATTTTATGGATAATTGATTGTAAGAAGCTGAAAAACATGAGTTTTATTATTTATTTGGAAGGATATTAAGGCCGACTTGACAAGGAATTTCATATATATATATATATATATATATATATATATATATATATATATATATATATATAAGGTCAATTTTTAATCGAATAGTGTGTGGAAGTGTGTGTGAAGATATATGTTCTGTGATATGAAGAGTGAAGGTGAAATCGGATGGGATCTGATTGAGTAAAAAACATACAGAGCTGAAAAATAATATCTGATCAGTGACGATCAAGTAATTAAAAGCCAGAGAAAAGATCTGAATCAACAAAGATAGTTGCTTATCAAAACATGTCAATCCATTGTTACTCTCTAACAATTGTAGCAGTGAACAAAATATCTTAACAGAGTAGACTTAACAGTCTTTTGTAAATCCTCTCAAAAGGTAACATTTCTACATTGAAGTGTTTTAAGACCTCTAACAAGGCCACTCCTTACAGGGCCATTAAATCCTCTAACAGGGCCACACCTAACAGTGTGTTATTTTAACCTTGAACAGGGTTGGCTCCTAACAGGGCTCACTTCAGAAGAGTGAAAAACAATGACTAGTTGCAATTGGTGGTTTTTCCCATGTGTGTGAATTTTGTACCTATTAAGAGACACAACACTTCAATAAATCATTGAATTAGTAAAAACAAGGGGTTAGCAAGCATAGCAATCACCAAAATTGATCTATTTCTTCCTATCTAGGAGGAGTATGAAAAATGACATAATAGCCCTCAGATTATGCATATTCCAGTGACAAATAGAACCTAAGAATAGAAGATTAAAATGAAAAGTAATCTAAATGATTCAAAAACATGCATTCTAGCTCTAGAAATGGAGATAAAAACAAAATAACTAAGAAACAAGCTAGGAAGCACTATGAAAATCCTTAAAACATGAGAAACATAAGATTGCTTCTTCAATTCTCCAAATATGGACAACATAAGGATGCTATCAACTCTTCAAAATTAAGAGCATTATGACAATACAATAAAAAACTTCCAATTTCAGAGCCATTTGAGCTCAAAATCCATCCTATTTATAAGAGAAATGGAGGAAGGGGAGAAGACTCTAGAAGGGCTGCCATCAATGAGAGCTTAAGACTCATTAATGAGGAGTGGTGGAAGGAAAATGTAGGAGCCATTAATGCTTCATTTATGAAAGCATTAATGAGGTATGGGTGAGGGTTTAAGAAGCATGGGTGAGGGTTTAGAGTCAAGCCTGACAACTTTAACTTTAGGGGGAGGGTTGAATCCCTAATCATAGATTTAGGAATGTGACAAGCTTAAGGGTAGCTTAGGATTAGGTTTAAGGCTTAAGGTATGTGATTAAGGAGATAGAGATGGGAGGAGAGAGAATGAGTGGAGGGGGGATTAGCTAATTAGGGTTAATTAGCTAATTAAGAAGAATTAGTATGTGATAAGGGGTTGGGATGAGTTAGAACTCAGGGTTGGATATTTGAGATTGGTTATGTTTGAGGGAATATTAATGAAATGAATTGTTGTAATAACATATTCAATTAATAATAGGGATTTAATTAAACATTTAAGCTTTTGATTTCTTTTTAATAATTAATTAGGATTATAGACAAATTGAATCAATTAGGCTAGGGGATTGATTTTGCAAGTGATGAGGTATAAATATGATTTCATTAATTCCCTTTAAATTAATTACCTTAGCCAGGTTATGATTTGAATTTATTGAATTGAATTGATTTGATTGGATTGGCTAAAGTGATTAATGTAAATTAGTGATTAGATCACTTAGGAGATTAAATCTGATTTGAAAGAATTATGCCAGCTAATTGAAGAGTTGTTTGGACATAATTGGGGGTATGATCACACTTAGGGAAAATAGGGTCTATGGTCAGAGAAAACCAAATCTAGGTGGTTACATTTGCTCCTCTTTGAATTAATGTGTGAGTAGCGCATTGATTCAAAGAAAGTCTTTAATGTTGACTTCTGAAAGATTGAGAATTTTGCTCATGATCGAACAAAACGCTTGATGAGATCAGTCTCTTACTTGATCGAACTAAACTGATAGTATTGATTTTGAACTTGTTTGTCATCCAAAGATAAATAAAAGATATTAAAAATTTTTGAACTTGGTTGTCGTCCAAAGATTGATAATATTGATTCCAAACTTGGTTGTCATCCAAAAGCCAGTATGAAGTTGCCAGGAGCTTAGTAAGAATCTTTTAAAATGAGGAAACACAATATATCCAGCTTATGAGAACCAATGCTTTCTATCCAATAGTCCTAACTTAGTCAAGAAAATTGTCATGCCCCTAGTTTGTTTGATAATGAAGTCATTTTTAATGATGTTTCGAGCAAAAATTTGATTAATAATAGTGTGATCATGCCCCCTCAGGAACAAAATCAAAGGAAAAAGAATGAAATCCCTTTTTTGAAATGATTTATCACTTGCAGTGATCGGGTAGGGGAATGAAAGAATAGATTAGAAGAAGTGAAGAAATGGGGGTGTGTTAAGAGTAAACACATGAGTACCAAGTTAATTACATATGAAAAGGTGAGTTTGATTTTGTTCCCAATAGATCAGGGATTTTGGGAAGCAAGGGTATGTAAATATCTTGGATTTTAGATGAATTAAAATAGAAAGGAGTTTGAGCTCAATTCCTTATGTTGTACTTTAAAAATACATCATGCAATCTCTAAATTCAGCTACATGCAGACTCTTAGGACTGTCACTGTTTCGTAGATATTTTAGCATTTTATCACCATTGGGTGCTTTTCAGAATGGATACCACCTGATAGTACAATAATCACTAATACCGACTGATATTATGAAAGTATGAATACTATGTTCTATTGAAATGTCAGAAATAGACTTAGGCATCAAGGCATAGAAGCCAGGATAACAAAATAGTCACCTTCCTTTTATTATATCAGAATCTATGTAAGGCAAGATATTGGACCCGCAATGACCTTGAAAATCCATATCCTTGGGTACATTATGCTTTGTATACCTGAGTGAGAATCTGAGTTAGTAAATAGAAAAGGAAGTCATTTCAACCTCACCATAGTTTACACATAACAAAGATCAAGATATATGCGGCTATCCACCCATAGTGGAAGCTCTTACCATAAACATCCAAGTTAGGTGAAATGTATAGGATCATTTGGAACAATCACCATATGCAGAAAACCAAGAAAATTTTATGCTTCTATCCTTGTGAATTTTTGTCTTTGCACAAACATCATGGAGTAACTTGGAATACATAACAACTTATCAATTGTGAATGAATCAAATAAAATTCATAACTACTTAGATGCCTCTAGTTAAAACATCATCAGTGCATAAAAGAGTTATAATCAAACCAAGATCAAACTGTGTTTAGGTAGTATTGAGAAATGCTATTGATTCATTTTTCAAGCATAGTAGAGATTCATTAATCAAAAAGCTGGAATTCAAGCAAATATGTATTCCATGTCTATGTACATTATTATTCCTATTTTCAATCCCATGGAGGTCTTTGGAACACCATTTATGTTAGTGCAATGTTTGTGTCACCTTTATTTCATGAAAGTGATAGTTTGGTGAAAACATTGATTATCATTGTGTCACGAGACAAAACATCCCATGATGACCTAGTAGATGCAACCTATCAGACTAGAAAAGATGCCCCCAGTTCAAAATGACTTGATCCTAAGACCAAAGTGCAGACAAATCCCAAGTGAGGATAATATCTTTGTAAGGAAACAAAGTCAAGTTTTAGCGCATGTGTAATCATGAAGGCTTTGTATCAACAATGCATTGATAGATGGAGTGCAGAACACAAGTGACACCTGATTGCCAGGTTTTCACCACTTGGAAATACCTTTTCTTTCTTCTTCTTTTTTTTTATATACCAAGATGCCTGTTTTACTAGGTTGTCATCAAGGCACTTTTCTCTTTTTCAATTATTTTTCTATTTTTTCTTTTTTTTTGAATGTTTTTGTAGCATCAAGGCAGATGTTTTCTAGGTTTTCACCAAGGATACCTTTATTTAGGACTTTTTTCACTATTTTTGGATTTCTTCAGGATCAATTTTCTGAATGTTTTTGGTATTTGTTGAGAACTATTTCACTGTACAGGCTCTACTAGCCGAACATCAAGCGTAGAACCGCTTCAGATGTAGAGTATTGATAGGATCTAGAAGAATGTCTCCCTCAAGTGTAGCTAATTGATAAGCTCCAATCCCAAAAGTAGCAGTGATAACATAAGGTCCCAGCCAATTAGGTTCAAATTTTCCCTTCTATTCTCTATTGGGCTGGTTCGTAGGATTCTCCTTTAGGATGAGATCCCCCACTTCAAATTTTATTGGTTTGACCTTCTTGTTGTACCCTTTGGACATATGTGCTTGGTACACCTTTAGATGATTGAATGCCTATTATTTGCGCTCATCATGTAGGTCTAAAGAATTCACCCTATCGATGCGGTATTTCTCATTAGTAACAAGACCTTGTAAAGATATCCACAAAGATGGGATTTCAACCTCAATAGGTAGTAATACTTTAGTGCGATAGAATAGAACAAATGGTGTGGCTCCAGTTGGTATTCTGATGCTTGTTTTGTAGGCCCATAGTGCCAGATTCAGTTGTAGATGCCAGTCTCTACCAAACTTACTTACAATTCTACGTAGGATCTTGAGAATATTCTTGTTAGATGCCTTTGCATGTCCATTAACTTGAGGATAATAGATTGAGGAGTAGTGTTGAGTGATGTGGAGTTGTTCACAAAGGTCATCAATGTCTTGATTTTTAAATTAGCCCCCATTGTTTATGACAATTAAAGAGAGTATCCCATATCTATAGATAATGTAGTTCAGAATGAACATAGCCACCTGTTTTCCAGTGGCTTTGATTAGCGGCACGACCTCGATTCACTTTGTAAACTATTCAGTGGCTATAATGATGAACTTGTGTCCATTTAAAGAATTGGGATATATTTGTCCAACCAAGTCAAAGGCCCATTGCTAAAATGGCCAATGTGTAATGAAAGGTATAAGTTCTTTGGAAGGAGCATGGATGAGATTTCCATGTGTCTAGCATTTATGATAGGTTTTGGAAAACTAAATAGCATCTTTCTCCATGGTAGGCTAGTAATAGCCTACTCTGAGCAATTTATTTGCTAGTGAAAAGCCATTTGAATGTGATCCACATACACCTTTGTGGAATTATTTTAATGCGCAATCTGACTCTTTGAGTTCTAAACATCTAAGAAGCGTACCGTTGAGACCTCATCAATATAAGCTATTAGTTATGAGGAAATAAGGTGATGCTATCCTAATCAGGGTTCTTTTCTCATTTCTGGATAGATTGTTAGGAATAGTTTGGTCAGTGAGATAGGAAATGATATTAGCGTACTGAGATTGGTCTAGGGTGTTCAAAGCATAGATGAGTTTGTATTCAGGGGTATCAAAGGTAGGATAGGATAGTTCTTCCACCAAGAAGTCATAGAAAAATTGATGTTCTTCCAGTTGTAACATGGATGCCAATGTAACCATAGCGTTTGCAACTTTGTTTTCTATTCTAGGTATCTGCTGGAGTGTGATGAAGACAAAGTACCTCTTTAAGTCATCAACCAATTGCTTGTAGGGTGTCAACTTTTCATCTTTCATCTGATAATCTCCATTAACTTGAATGAGCTAGGAGTCACCGTACACATGTAACTCTACAATCTTCCACTCCATGGCAAGCTTAAGACCATTGAATAGTGCTTCATATTCAAAAATGTTGTTCATGCATGGAAACATCAATTTGTAGGATTTGGGTATCTTATAGCCCTTAGGAGTTATGAATAGAATTCCTACTCCAGAGCCTTGTTGCATGAAAGAACCATCAAAGTACATCTTCCATGGGTACTTAGTTAGATGCATAATGGTCTCATTAGGGAATTCGATCCATAGAGGTTTGTCATCTTGAAGTGGTGAATCAGCTAGTTGATCTATGAGGACTTGTCCTTTAATAGCCCTCCTGTCTACATACTCAATGTCGAATTCACTTAGAATGAGGACCCATTTTTCCAGACATCTTGTTAATGCTATTTTTCTCAAAAGGTACTTCAGAGGATCAATCTTAGCAATGAGCCTTACTATGTGTGAGAGCATGTAGTGTCTTAATTTCTGTGATGCAAAGATGACTGCTAAGCATGCTTTCTCAATAATGTTGTAATTGAGCTCATAGGAGACTAGCATTCTACTGATGTAGTAGATAGCTCTTTATTTCTTTGTTTCATCTTCCTATGCGAGAAATACTCCTAGTGATGTAGTTGTAGCTGAAATATAGAGGAGTAATGGCTTGGTGTGAATAGGCACCATAAGAATAGGAGGAGTAGCCAAGCACCCTTTTAGTTCTCTAAAGTTGGCTTCCCAGTGTTCATCCCATTTGAAAGTGACCCCTTTATGTAGTAATTTGGTAAAGGGTTGTGCTCTGTCAGCAAGTTGTGACATGAATCTCCTGATTGATTGAAGTCTCCCTTGCAATGTCCTTATTTGACTGATGTTGTGTGGATGAGTCATCTCTAAAATAGCTGTAACTTTGGCAGGATCTACGTCAATTCCCTTTGCTGAAACAATGAATCCTAGAAACTTCCCTGATTGGACCCCAAAGGCACATTTCTTTGGATTTATCCTGAGTTGGAATTGCTCCATTCGATCCAATATCTTTCTCAAGTTAGCAATGTGAGTGTTCCTTTCCTTTGATTTGGCTAAGGTGTCATCCACGTAATCCTCCATGTTTTTGTGCATCATATCATGGAATATAGTAGTCATTTCTCTTTTATATGTAGCACCGGCGTTCTTTAACCCAAATGGCATGACGTTCCAACAAAAGGTCCCCCATGTGCATGTAAATGCAGTTTTCTCTTGATCTTCAGGGGCAATTTTGATTTGATTATAGCCCAAGAATTAATCCATTAATGAATACATCTAGTATCCTGCTGTGAGGTCTATGATCATGTCAATGTTAGGTAGTGGGAATTCATCCTTAGGACATGCATTGTTTAAGTCTCTGAAGTCCGTACATATCCTGATAGATTTATCATATTTAGACATGGGGACCACATTGGAGATCCATCCTACATAGACAATGACTTTGATAGATCCAGCTTTCAACAATTTTTCTAGCTCTACTTTTACTAACAATGCAACATGAGGATGCATCTTTCTAAGTTTTTGTTTCACGGGCTTGATCCTGAGAGCTATAGATAAGTGGTGCATGATTAGATTAGGATCTAGTCTAGGAATATACATATAAGACCATGCAAAGTTGATCTTCTTTTCCCTTAGGAATGTTGTAAAATGTGTCTTCTCCTCTTCTAACAAAGATTGTGCTAGGTGTACTATTTGAGGAACTTTAGTTGTACCCAAATTAATTGTATGTGTTGGTTCTATTAGAACTAAAGACCTTTCTTGAAAGTGCCTGGGGAGGATATCAAGAATCTCATCCTTTGGCACCTTTGAGAGGTTTTCACCATTAGATACATCTTTTATTTTTACTATTTTAGGATCTGACACTAACACAACGTGGTTTTCACCATCAGTTCCCTTTTTCTTTTTATTTTTCAATTTTTGACTAAGAAACTTGATATCCTCCTGTGACATGTTCTCGCTCCTTGCATTGGTGGAAGAAGGGTAAGTTGTACAAGCATTAAGATAGAAATCCAATGTGTAGTCATTGGGAAATTCAAGAATAGGAGTAGGGTTTGTACTAGTCCAATCAATTAGACCTAGGTTTATTAGGGACATAGAGTCAGAATCTAGGAAGGATAGCATCGCCTTAGCATCAAGACCATTAACCAACATGACATGTTCTATTAAGTTAAGTTCTTTGATGTTTAGATCAATAAGAGTTAGATCGTCATAAAAAAGGTCATTGTTAGTTATATGCGGACCAAACTCTAGTGAATCGTCAGTGGAACTCTCATCATCATCTCTTTGTAAAAGGATGCTTCTTGCTTGTAGCCTCTAAAATTCTTCTAGACTTATGAGAACACCATTCTCTTCATCAATGATTGGGGGAAGTAACTCTTCCTCTTCTTTAGGAATATCAGCATCATTGGGAGTAGTGTTAGACTATCCACAAGGAGCTAAGGGAGATACAAACATATGAATTGTATCTATTTCAATGTCCTCTATAGTGACAGATAGCTCATCCCATTCATAATCATGAGAGTCATTGACCTCATCATCAGATCTGTTTAAGTATTCAGTAATTGCTATTTGATGTACCCGGTTAGCTACCTATAGATCAAAGTGTGGTAGATCAAGAACATGTGAAAATGTGACTAACTTCCCCCAGTTAGGACGTAATTTGTTTCATTGGGATGTTCTTTCTATAGTTTTTGCTAGCAATGGTATCTCTGAATAATCTGTTGTTGAGTCTCCTACCTCTTGAATGGGAGGTTGTGCTAACAAAGGGGTGTGAAGATCTTGTGGTACCTCAAAGATTGGTACATATCACTCTCCTTGATAGTTGGGATTCTCTGTGCCAACATGTAATAGCCTTTTACAGGACCACTGCTCTAGTTCATCTATTTCATCACTCCCTTTGTCTGAGGCTGGACTATCTTTTGAAGTAGGTTTGTCAGTTTTAGTATTAAAACCCAGTCCTATTTTGTCTCTGGTATTCCATAATTCCATGGGTATAGGCTCAATAAGTCCTCTTCCTGTGTCTCCTAGAGGTCATTTTCCTTTGTATCCCATTTTCTTGAGGAGATCATATCCTTTTCCATACTGGTCTGGGGATATTTCCACATGTTTGACTTTGGCTACCTCCGGTTCACCTTTGTAAAGCCAGTCCAAGACTACCTATTCTTCTGTCTTATCTAAAGAAGATGTGAATGCCTTAACCATGCCCGTGGCTTTGTGAATTTTTGGCTCCTTGGATGTAGTAGGTGTGAATGTCAAGGAAGGTTTTCCATAGGATCTTGGTGACATCAGAAGTTCTGTCAATGATGGATTTGGGTCCAGCTTGTACTCTCCTATACATGTTTCTTCAAGTTTTAAGGTTTTCCCAAATTTTTTCATCACCATGTCTTTGGTAATCTCAGGATAAATCTCATTCATATCCTACTTGTTATGTGGAATCATACTACCTTCTTTGATATTGTTGCAAGTATAGTTAGCATCAGCTAGAATTGTTACCTCCACCCCATTATGTGGGAACTTGATGCATTGGTGGTAAGTTGATGGTATAGCTTGCATTTATTGAATCCATGGACTCCCCAACAGGATGTTGTAGGCTAAGGGAAGATCCAAAGCTTGACATGTGACATTTCTTTCAATTGGTCCAACTCTGATGGGCAGAACGATAAGACCTTTAGAGGATATTTCTTCCTCATCATAAGCTTTGATAGTTGTTTTGCTTCTAGAGTCAATGGTTTGTTCTGAAAGACCCATCTTTTTGATGAGATTAAGTGTATAGATATTCAATCCCGCGCCTCCATCTATCAATATACATTTAATACAAGATTTATGAATGAGGACTTCGATATGGAGGGGTTGATTATGTGGATGTGTCAATGACTTATCATCCTCTTCAGAAAAGGAGACGTAATGTGGTGCTGAGATGTGATTGACCATAACTTGGAATTTGTCTATATCAATATCCTTTGGGATGTTAGCAGCATGTAGAGCTTGTTCTAGGATTTCCCTATGCACTATGGATATTTTGAGAAACTCAAAGATAGAAATTTTGGTAGAGGTTCATTAAAATTGGTCTACCAAGCCATACTTTTCTCCAGGAAGAGTAACCACATGTTTTGATATTGGTTTGGGAATAGTAATGATAGGAACCTTGGACGTTGACACTAGTTTTGAGGAAGAATTGGGTCCTTTGATCATGACTTGGGCTTGGCTCTGTGTCACTGCATTCAAGTGGAATGAAACACCTTTGATTGTGACCACATTAATTGATTTGGTTTTAATGTCTAGCATATTTATCACATTATCATTGTTGGAATAGGTGTAGTTTATTTCATTACCTTTCCCTTTAGATGTTTCTCCTTTGTCATAATTAGGAAATGTTTTATTGAATGCGGTATGATCTTTATTGGTAGTGTGTCCATCCACTTTGATCTTACCTCCTTCAATGAGGTCTTGAATGACATGTTTGAGATTAAGGCAATTATTAGTCTTGTGTCCTTTGTTCTTTTGAAAGACACAGTAGGAATTATCATCCCACCATCTGGGTTTGACCATTGGTTCCCACGGTTTGGAATATGGGATAGTAAGAACTTTGTTGTCTAGAAGTGTCTTCAAAACAGTCTCGAGAGGCTCGCCCAAAGGAGTGAATGTTCTTTGAGGTTTTGAAGTCCATGTCCATCCCTTGATATTATCATTGTTTGATTTGGGTATAGGAGTTGTTACCTTGGCATCCTTGCTTGCTTGCATACTGTTAGTGAGATTGAATACTTTAGGTTTAGGGCCAACATGGGATGTGTCTACTACGCCATCGTTGACAACATTCTTGTTTTGCTTCCACAATTTAGGCTTGGAGTTGGAGTTGTTTGATTTGTTTTCACCTTGAAGAGTTATCTCCCCCTTTTTGACCATAAATTATTCGATACAAAAGGCGTTCTTGATCATTCTATCAAAACTAGGGGAATCTTGCATTTGCAATGTGTAGTTCAATTCTGGTACCAAGTTATTGACAAAGATTTCCATCTTCTCCTATTCAGGGATAGCTCTTGAATATTGTGCAAAGATCTTCCTCCATCTTTGTAGGAAGTGTGTAAATGATTCACTAGTCTTTTGTTTAGTATTACATAGATCCGTCATAGTCACATCGTGTTGTATGTTATAGGAGTAATGTTGGATAAATCATTGAATTAGCTCTTCAAAAGTTTTGACCTTAGGGTTTAGTTTTGAGAACCACTCCATGGCATTACCTCCTAGACTTACTAGAAAGAGTCGCATGAGGTATGTAGGTTCATGCATGTATTCAATGCTTAGAGCACAAAATTCTCAAACATGGTCATGTGGATTAGTCTCTCCCATGTACTTGTCATATTTTGGCCATGCCACATTGGGAGGAAATAGAACCATAGTAATACTCTTATCAAAAGGGAATGGACAAATGGTGTCCAAAGAGTATTTTGTTTTGGGTTTATCTTTCTCCTATTTGAGAGTTGCGAGCTCTATTTGCATCAAAGTGAGTTGTTTGGTGAGAATAGATATAAGAGTTGGTAACTCCTTTTCTTTGAGCTTTTCCACATCATAATCTGGGGATACTTTTACACCCATGGATGCTAGATGGAGGAAGTATTTTTCTTTATCCTCACCAATTATATTTTCCATCATCTGTTGGAATTTCCTACCTTGCTTGAGTTTATTGTACTCCTCTTCAGTGATGTCCTCTTTACTACCTAACTCAAATAAAGGATGGTCAAACTTGGGTTCTTCTTCTTCATTGGTATCTTTGGGCTTTGGTGTTTTCCATTGTCATAGTCCTCAAAATCCTCACTCCATCTGCGAGTGTCACTATCCATTACTGGAGATTCTAGATCGAGTAGGGAACTGTGAGATGTTTCTCCTTGAAAGTGTAGTGATTTAGGAAGTGCTTTTGATCCTTTAGACATGTACTTGTTGTGTCTTGTATTAATCATGTGGTTATGTCTCAACTTTTGTCAACATTTCCCAATAGTGTCAGGTAGAGTCTCAAATCGTTCAAGTGAGTGTGTCTAGGTAGAAGTTTTGTTTGTGTTTTTTTGGAAGTAAATGATTCTAGTGTCAAAGGGTTAGAATGCCCTAATAGTGAGCTAGGAATCAAGTTGTTGTAAAAAAAGTGGGTAGACCACACGTATTGACATAGATTGTAAGAGTCTGATAGGACATGCAAGGTAGATGTCTGAAAAAGTTTTTAATATAGCCATAGTGAGACCAAAAGAAGAAATAGGGATAGATTAAAGAGTCAAAAGGGAATCCAAAATAAACTATCTTCCTCTAAGAGGCAACAATGCAAATTCCCATTGTCAAATGTTGTCAGTTTTGTCTTGGAAGTGCATGAAGTTTGAAGATCATGTTTTGAGATTTTGCAGTGAGTGAAAAACACATGTAGACCAAGGTTTTGAATTTTGTTGCTTGTTTGAAGATGTTACCTTTTTAATAATCTTCAGTCACATCAAGCATTGTTGTATTTTTAGGAGGGTGAAACAGACACACATCTTTTCCCTATTTTCTAGGTGGAGGATGAAAATCCTAGCTCTTTTACTTAGGTACACACTCAAATGCTAATTAGAATACAACCATCACCAAGCATGCAATGGCTCCAGTCATGATGTTGTATTAGCCGACTCCAAACGCAAGTGAGGGCACGATATTATGAGTGTCTTGGGGAAATTAATTTTTGCCTTGTACCAAGATTATCACCCTTTTGGGGATGAATTAGGAATTATTTCAGTTTAAATGTTGTCTATTATTGGGCAATTTGTTTGAAACTGCCCCCATAGAATTGCACAAGGCAAAATTGAGGCGTATAGCCCTATGAGTACTTAAATATATGTAGTCTCACAAGAAAGATTCAAGTGGCTCCGCTCTACACATACCCAAGCATGTTCAAGGAATGATGTCAAAATTCCATCAACAAAACTAGCTTTGTCTTCAGAGGCTTTAGCCTACAAGGAAGCAATTATTTATAGTGAGTTGGAAGGGTTGGCATAAAAATTGTCCTTAGTTGGGTCATTCCTGGGAGATTTTGTCCTCAACCAGCAAGCCCTCTACTGTTAAATAAGCTTACAAAGGATTGGCGAGTGTAGGAAGTCTAGATTTTTGATTCTTCCAAAGAAGAAGAGCATACCCTCCTAATCCAGGTCATTTTCTCCCAAAACAAAATCAATCAAATAGTTCATTCCCTCAAGCAATGTTGTGCTTGATTTAAAATGTTCCTATTTAAGGAAAAAAAAATACTTGAAAGTAGATTTGCGTTATTCAATTGACCATAGTTTTTAGTACTTTGCCTGTCCAATTACTAATCCAAATCGAATTAAACGATTGAACTTGTTCATTTATCCCACAAGTTTAGTGCTTTGATTGTTAAATTTCTAATTCCAAATGAATTAAATGATGTGAGTTTGCTTGTTCATTTACCCCCTAGATTCTTTCACAAGTGTTAAAATAATGTCTGATTTTTTGATTTTCCTTAAAAAGGAAAAGAGCATAGTAATCTAGTTGTTTTAAGACATGTTTGAGAAAATGGTATTTAAGTGTGAAAGCTTTTGAAAAAGGGTTAGCATTAAAATCACTCTAAAATCCTTGCAACCACACACGTTTAGTATTGTCTTCTTATTTCCTTCTTAGAAACCTGTAAGCACTTAGTTAGGTTTTCAAAAATAGGATCACAATCATGAAAACAACCTCGTTAGCAAGTTAGAAATAAAATTTGCAAATGATAGAATTTTGTATTTTGGCCCTCTGGACGACAGATGATATTTTAGAGACCCAAAATGATAAACCCTAAAAATGATAAAAGATTGACCCCAAATGATAAAATTTACCCAAGACGATATTCCTTTTACGCAAAATGATAACATGTACCAAAAATGAAAATTTAGCTACCAGAAATGATTTTAAGGTCAAATTTTACCTTCTGGAAATGCAATGGAAGACGCTATTAAAACTCCCAAAAATGATAAGTTGCTCCCAGAAATGATAAAATATTTACCAGAAATGATAAGTTGCTCCCGAAAATGATAAAAGAATGACGGGAAATGATAAGTTGCTCCCAGAAAAGCTAAACTCCATGCAAATTTTGAAAATGTCAAGGGCAGAGAGCACAATTTGGTGAAATTTTAAGCAATCTTTCCCCATGGTGGGTGCCAGAGATGTGTGTGTGATTTTTGTACCTATTAAGAGAAACAACACTTCAATAAATCATTGCATTAGTGAAAACAAGGGGTTAGCAAGCATAACAATCACCAAAATTGATCTATTGCTTCCTATCTAGGAGTATGAAAAATGACATAATAGCCCTCAGATTATGCATATTCCAGTGACAGATACAACCTAAGAATGGAAGATTCAAATGAAAAGTAATCTAAATGAGTCAAAAACATGCATTCTAGATCTAGAAAGGCAGATAATAACAAAATAACTAAGAAACAAGCTAGAAAGCACTATGAAAATCCTTAAAACATGGGCAACATAAGATTGCTTCTTCAATTCTCCAAATATGGGCAGCATAAGGATGCTATCAACTCTTCAAAATTAGGAGCATTATGACAATACAATAAAAGACTTCCAATTTTAGGGCCATTTGAGCTCAAAATCCATCCTATTTATAGGAGAAATGGAGGAAGGGGAGAAGACTCTAGAAGGGCTACCATTAATGAGAGTGTAAGACTCATTAATGAGGAGTGGTGGAAGGAATATGTA
>MU225022.1:3478889-3518260 GCA_018584345.1 Thuja plicata | reverse complement strand
ACAAGGATCAAGCTTCCATTTTTCTCCACCCTTGATTAAGACTTTTGCCTCTTAATCTTAATGGTCTATTTCATCTCATTTCTTATAAAAGGAGAGCTCTCTCCTTCATTTTCATATCTTAGGTTTTTGATGCTAATGTTATGCTACAGGTTTTCTAGATCACTTTGGAGCTTTTTGAAGATTTGGAGCATTCTTGGCTTTTGCATCTACATGTTATCATAGTTTCATTTCTTGCATTATCATGACATTCTTAGCTTAGATTTCCTTTATGCTTTAGATTAATTCATCTAGCTTAACTAGGAGGCTTTGTAATACTTGTTCTTTCATTTTCATAGTTTAGCTTGCATCTTCATCTTAATTTAGCTTGCATTGCATTTCATTCTTGATTCTTGAGGATATTGTCATTCTTGCCCTTGTCTTCATTGAATCTCCCATTGAATGGTTTATTAGCAAGGTTATAGGCTTCATAGCTCTAGCTGAGAGCATTCTAAAAACCTTGCACTCTATGCATAGGGAGCTATGGATCGATTTTTGAGACCTCATGTTTGAGTGTTCTTGAATGTAAGGATTCATAGTAGTGTGGCACAATTTATGCACACAAGTCTAGATCATAGGGAGTACTGATTCAGACCAGAGGGCCATGTTATACTTGCAGTGGTATGTGTCATATAGCGAGAGAGTTCCCACAGGTAGAGTTAGTTGGTGGTCAAAGAGTGGCTACCTTGGAGCCTATAGTTGGAGACATGGGTAGAGACCATAGAGTTTTTTTAGCAGTTGATAACCGCCAGGCTGAGCATCAGGCTACAGTTATTGAGGCCGCAGGTATGATACAAGGTAGTATGGTTACTATTTTATTTGATTCTGAAGCTACTAAATTCTTTATATCTCCATATGTAGTGGAGCATTGTGGGCTAGTGGTAGTTAGACTAGATGTCAGTTAGGAGGTAGAGCTAGCCTCAGGAGATAGGGTGTCAGTTAGTTCCATGGTCCAAAATTGTCAAATTCAGATTGGGGACATGATCGCGATGTCTAATCTACGTATTACCCCTCTAGGTTCATATGATGTTGTCCTTGGCATGGATTGGCTTTATGCCTACATCACTAAGATGGATTGTCGACAGAAAAGGGTTGAGTGTGTTGATGAGCATGGTATTCCTAGAGTGAACTCCAGAGTGTAGAGACCCGTATCTCTTCGTATAATTTCTACTATGCAGCTTAGGCGGTGCATGTGAAATGGATGTCAGCTATTTTCTATCACCATTAGTGAAAAAGAGGAGGATTCAGAGAGGGAGCCATCCCTTGATGATTTCCTATCCTATAGGAGTTTGTAGATGTATTTCCTTTAGAGCTCCCTAGAATTTCTCCACCTAAAGAAGTGGATTTTCACATAGACCTTGTACTAGGAGATGAGCCAGTATCAAGAGCACCATATAGGATGACTACCCATGAGCTTAGTGAGCTCAAGATTTAGCTAGAGGAGCTGTTGGAGAAAGGGCATATTTGACCTAGTGTGTCACATTGGGGTGCACCAATGATCTTTGTCAAGAAGAAGGATAGGTCACTTAGGTTGTGCATTGATTATCGATAGTTGAACAAAGTAACTATTAAGAATCGATACCCACTTCCTAGGATCAATGATCTCTTTGATCAGTTACAGGGTGCTTGAGTATTTTCAAAGATAGATCTAACGTCAGGTTATCATCAGTTGAGAATTGTGGAGAGTGATATCCACAAGACTGCATTTCATATGAGGAATGGTCACTACGAGTTCACTATGGTACCATTTGGCCTCATGAATGCTGTAGTGGTATTCACGAATCTCATGAGTGGAGTATTTTGTACCTTCTTGGATAGGTTTGCAGTCATTTTTCTAGATGATATTTTTATATATTCTCGTAATGAAAAGGAATATGAGGAGCACCTAAGACAGGTTTTGCAGAGGTTGAGAGAGAACCAGTTGTTTGGTAGCTTGTCAAAGTGTGCATTCTTCCAACTTGAGGTACATTATTTGGGTCATGTTATATCCGACGATGGGATCTCAGTAGATCTATCAAAGATCTAAGCCATTATGGATTGGCCAGCACCCACTAGTGTCACTAAGGTGAGGAGTTTTATGGGGTTAGCAGGATATTACATATGCTTCATTATAGGATTTTCTAGGTTGGCACACCCCATCACCTCCCTTCAAAGAAAAGGAAAGTAGTATGAGTAGACAGAGAAGTGTGAGAGATCTTTTTAGGAGCTCAAGAGAGCCCTCACAAGTGCACCTATACTTGCAGTGCCAGACCCTTCAGCATAATTTTTGGTGTGCACAGATGCATCATTGGATGGTATAGGGGCAGTCCTTATGTAGGATGGATGACCTATCTCCTACGAGTCTAGGAAGTTGAAGACTCATGAGCTTAATTATCCTACTCACAACCTAGATCTTGCTACAGTGGTTCATGCTTTAGTGAGGTGACACCACTTCCTTCTAGGTCATACATTTGAGCTTCATTTTAACCATTAGAGCTTGCAGTATATTTTCACTCAGCCAAACCTTAATGCTAGTCAGAGAAGGTGGATGGAGTTCCCTTGTGAGTATTATTTTGATGTTCATAACATCAAAGGGAAGGAGAATGTGGTTGCAGATACCTTGAGTAGGAAACACCATGAGCTTTCATCTGTGACTACTTGTACCGATTTGAGAGAGTGTATCCTATGTCATTCACCAGAGGATTCCTTTTATGTAGAGGTTTGTCAATTGGTGTGTTATTAGATACCCTTAGAGGGGAAGTATTTAGAGTATTATTTGGAGTCTTATGGACTACTAAATTATAGAGGGTGTATCTATGTACCTTCTCATGGGGATTTGCGCGAGCTCATTGTACTTGAGGCACACAGAGCACCTTATGCAGCACACCCTGATTTTAAGAAGTTATATCCAGATTTGAGATAGTTGTACCATTGGCCAGGCATGAGACTATAGATTGCTAGTATTGTAGCGAGATTCCTAAAGTCTAAGAAGGTGAAGGCAGAGCACCACCACCCCGGTGGGCTTCTACAGCCACATGAGATTGCTAAGTGGAAGTGGGATACTATATCTATGGAATTTATTATTGGTCTTACCATGTCTTCACACTGCCATGATGCCATCTCGGTGATAGTTGACACAATGACTGAGGTTTCCCACTTCTCACCTGTGTGTACTACATTCATAGCACGAGACATAGCTTAGGTGTTTTTGTAGGATATTGTCAGACTTGATGGCATTCCCCATAAGATCATCTCTGATAGAGACTAATTGTTCACAATAGCCTTTTGGAGAGAGTTGCAGACAACATTAGGCACTAGGCTTAATTTTAGTACAACATATCAGCCTCAGACATATGGTCAGACCCAGAGGGTTAATCAAGTATTGTAGGATATGTTGTGCATGGACATGATGGATCATCAGGTCAAGTGGGAGGAAAAACTACATTTGGTTGAGTTTGCCTATAATAATGGCCACCATTCATCTATAGGTATGCCACCTTATCCGGAATTATATGGTATACCTTGTAGGACACCCTTGAGTTGGGACAAGATTGAGGATCGAGTATCTATTGGCCCTCAATTAGTTAGAGAGATGGATCAACAGGTAACTTTGATTCGACAACATCTTAGAGAGGCACTGATAGGGAGAAACTTGGGTACCTCCTTGAGTTTTCTTGACCTCTTTTGAGGTCACTCCTAGGACCTCTTAGGGATTCCTCAATCCACCCTCTAAAACTTGGAAAGATATACTTCTTCCCTCTACCAAGAATCTACCTATCTTGTCAGGTTCCAACACTTTGTTCTCTACAAGAACTCCTCACATTTACACCTTCCAAGCCCTAACCATTGATTTGAGTTGCAGGAAGTCAAGGGCTTCATTACACTCCATTTTTCACTCCAAGATGGGGTCTCAACTTTCCAAGGATATTTACTTACCAATCGAGCTCTAGATTCCTAAGATTTAGGCCTTGTAGCCTTTTTGACAATTAGGCCTCCTTAAATCTAGGAAATCTCTAATATAGCTAAAAATCCTCAAAGGACCCCTAGAAATGTTTTGGAAATTCACATGTAAGGAAAAAACCCACCAAGATTTTCTAGGTTTCAGGGTCCAACTCTATCCGTACACCCTGTTTCTAAAATAGGGCTTCTTCCTTGTTTTTAGACTAGTCTTGGGTCTTTGGCTTCAAAAATTGGAAAGATGAATTCTTGGGAAACCCTCCTCATTCTTGAGTACCTGCACAAAATCATGCATTACATCCATGGCCTTCTTGGCTCACGAAAACATCCTGCTACAATTTTACACTATCTTCTACTTGGTCTTCCTAGCCGGGCTTCTCATTCAGCTCACCTACGGCAAGACCTTAAAAATTATTGCATGCACTTCTAGAGCTCCTCCTTCTAGATTCTTGAAGCTCCATGGACCTATTCTCCATTCCCAAGTGACTGTACAGAACCAATGGTGGGAAATGGAGTTAGGTCCACATCTTTTCCCCTATGTCAGAATTGGATAGCAAACAGTCTAAAATAAACTAATTTACAAAAGCCAAAAGGAAAGTAATTAGAAAGAAAAATAAATATTGAAAACACTCTATAACATGCCCAAAAATGGAATCAAATGATCACAATCCTCAATCTAATCCATGCACAACAAGAAAAACACCAATTGCTTCAATTCTGCTACTCTGTCATTCAAAATTTGCTTGGCTCCAAAACCCAAAATCTGTACAATCATTTCCAGCCCTTCAAATTAGGGTTTTTCCTTCCTTATATCCCCTCAACACACATTCCTAACTCCTTGGATGGGTTCAAAAACAACTTAAACCTTGAAACCCTTAAGACAACCAAAAATGTTGTCAGCAACTTTTAAAAGTTGCTAATGTTGCATAGCAACATTTTACATCTTTTACATATTTGCAATTTTCAAGTGTTTTGACACTAATCTAACCTAAGTAACCCTAGTTAGACCTCTTAGGGTTTCATAGGAACCTAAAGACATGAAAAACATAAAATTTCCACTTGACCACATTATCAAGTACAATGCCATTAATGAGCCAAAATGCACTACTTTGACCTAACAAAAAGCACAATTTTAACTCTAACTCAACCACACTTGGTCCACATGACCTTATATAATTACAATGCCCTTCAAGAGGGTCTTTAACACTCTCACACACCCAAAATGACATGAGACCACCAATCTGATTGGCTTCTCAAGGGTGCTCCTGCACCATACTACCAAGGCTAACTTAAGTCACCTCTGGTGACAAGAGCTTAGGATCAAATCCCTACCTCTTGAACTCATTCTCAGCCACCCAAGTAGCTTCAACCTCTGATTTTCCTTCCCACTGAATGAGATGCTCCATGTAAGTTCCCTGTCTAGTCTTTTTCTTCACTCTAGAGTCCAAAATCTTCACAACGATTGGTGTTGGTGTAGGTGAAATCTGAACATCTTTTGCTATTTCCTTACTGTCTGAATGTGAATTAGTTTGTACTAAAGTAGGCCCTTTATACATCACCAAATCTTGCACATTAAAGATAGGTGATATTGCCAAATCTGATGGCAATTCTATTTTATAAGCATTTTGCCCATATTTTGCAAGAATCTTGCAAGGACCTATCCTCCTCATTTGAAGTTTGGTGGGGAGTCCCTTCTACAATCTAGATTTGTTATGGTGTACCATTACAAGATCTCCCATAGTAAACTGAATATCTCTTCTTCCTTCATCAACTTTGGCTTTGAGTCTTTGTGTAGCCTCCTAGAGCTGCTTCTTCACTTGGTCATGAACCTCCTTCATTGACTAAGTGAAGTATTCTGCATATGCACTGTTACCTTCATCATGTGCCAAGTGTCTTAACTCTAACACACCTCTTGGGTGTAGCCCATAAACTACTTCAAAGGGGCTTTTTCCTGTTGTCCTATTAACACTGTCATTATAGGCATACTCTGCCTGTGGTAACAAATGATCCCACATCCCTCCATACTCCTTTGTCAAGCATCTAAGGAGATTTGCTAGAACTCTATTGATAACTTCAGTCTAACCATTAGTTTGGGGATGGTAGGCTAACCCAAATGATAGGTTAGTTCCTAACCTTGTCCACAAGGTCTTCCAAAAATGACCCATATATTTTACATCTCTATCAGATACTATGCTGATGGGTAAACCATGAATCCAGACCACTTCCTTAAAGAACAAATGTGCTATATGACTGGCATCATGGGTGGTTTTGCAAGAAATTAAATGGCTCATCTTACTAAACCTATCTACCACCACAAATATGCTATCCAAACCAGTCTTGGTCCAAGGCAACCTAACCACGAAATCCATACTAATATATTCCCAAGGCCTATTAGGAATGGGTAGAGGTTGGTACAAACCCACATTAGAAGAGGTACCCTTAGCTTTCTGACAAACCAAGCATTGCTCCACATACTTTCTGATGTCCTTTTGCATCTTAGGCCAATAATAGAACCTTTTTACTAGTTCTAGTGTCTTGTTTAGACCAAAGTGGCCACTTAAGCTCCCATTATGCTTCTCTTGTATCACATTCTCCCTCATAGATCCCCTAGGAATACATAGTTTTCCTCCTCTGAATAAGAGATCATTCTGAATGATATAGTCTACAAATTGACTATGGAAATGGTTTTTGAAATCCTTACATACCTTGTATGCTTTCGAGAAGACTTCATCTCCTTCATAGAGCTCCTTGAAGCTCTCCAAACCTATAATTTGTAGCTACACCTCTTGGAATGTCAAGAGTCTCCTACTTAAAGCATCAGATACTTTATTCAACTGCCCTTTCTTGTGTTTGATGGTGAAGGTATAGGCCTACAAATATTCCATCCATTTGAGATGTCTATTGCTCAACTTCTCCTAAGAATTGATAAAACTCAAAGCTTTGTTGTTAGTATAAACCACAAATTCCTTTGGCAACAAATAGTGCCTCCACTTCCTCAAGGATTGCACCCATGCATATAACTTTAGGTCACAAGAGGAATACCTCTTCTTAGCCTCATTCAACTTCTCATTATAGAATGCCACTGGCCTATTCTCTTGGTTCAAAACTGCCCCAACAACTATACCACTTGCATCACACTCTAGGGTGAACAACTTATCAAAATTTGGCAAAAACAAAATAGGTTGTGTAGCCACTGTCTTTTTCAACCACTCAAAACCCTTACCAACCTCTAGAGTCCACTTGAATTTATTTTTTACTCCACCTTTTATTGTATCTAAGACTGGTGCACATATTTCACTAAAAACTCTAATGAACTTCCTATAAAATTGGGCAAGCCCACGGAAGCTCCTTACCTCAGTGCTGTATGTAGGGGTAGACCAACTTAGTATTTCTTCAACTTTGCTAGGATCCATCTTCAAGGTTCCTTGAGACACCACAAACCCAAGATAGATCAGCTCCTTCTTCATAAATTCACATTTTTCCAAATTAATGGACAACTTCTCCTCATGAAGTTTCTTCATCACAATTGTCAAATGTTAGAGGTGTTCCTCCTTTGTTTTACTAAAAATGAGGATATCATCAAGGTACACAACTACAAATCTACGTATGTAGTCCTTTAACACTTCATTCATCAACCTCATAAAGGTGCTTGGGGCATTGCTAAGCCCAAAGGGCATGACCAACCATTCATAGAGCCCTTTTTTAGTCTTGAATTTTGTTTTCCATTCATCCCCCTCCTTAATTCTGATTTGGTGGTACCCACTCTTCAAATCCAACTTAGTTTAGTACCTTGCTCCTCCCAAATAATCCATAAGGTCTTCAATCCTAGGAATGGGAAATTTGTACCTTATAGTGATCCTATTAATTTCCCTTGAATATGTACAAAGCCTCCACTTACCTCCTTTTTTTGATGCTAGAACCACTGGTACTGCACATGGACTAATGCTTTGCCTGATTAGACCTTGGTCCAAAAGTTCTTGGACTTGACTAGATATCTCCTTGTTTTGATCAGGAGTCACCTTGTATGCAGCCTTATTTGGCAGAGATGCTCTGGTATGAAGTCAATTTGATGACTTATGGTTCTAGGAGGTGGTAACATTGCAGGTGACCCATCACTAACTATGTCTTTAAACTCCTTCAACAACTTTTGCACCTCCTTTGGTAATGGTGCTTGTTCCACCTTCTTCTCTTCACTAGGCTTAAGAATAATGGCATAGTGTGTTACTTCTCCATTCTTTACACCTTGCATGTACTCCTTACCTCCTTGGAATAAGACATTAGGCCCTGTTGATGTAGACCCCTCATCATCAACGAGTGACTGAATTTTATAGGTGACCACACCTTTCTTGAAGGAATAGGAATTCTTCTCCCCATCATGAACTGTCTTCCTATCAAACTACCATGGCCTACCTAAGAGTAGGTGGCATGCATCCATTGGGAGTATATCACACAAGATTTTGTCCACATATTTTCCTATTGAAAATTCAACCCATGCTTGCTCATTTACAAGAACATGCTGACCCTTATTCAACCATGTAACTCTATAAGGGTTTGTATGAGGTATCTTGGTTAGGCCTAGCTTGCTGACTACCTCCTCTAAGATGATGTTATTAGTAGACCCTGAGTCTATGATCATCCTGCAAACTTTTCCAAGTATATTGTACTTCGCTCTGAAAAGTGCCCTCCTTTGCTTAGCTTCTTCTTTGATAGGTTCCTTTATGAGAATCCTCCTAATTATTAGATTCTCCCCACTCTTTGAATCAAGGTTAATCTTAGGAGCTTTAACACTGGTGGTTTCTTCTTGGGCTAGGTGATTCACCCTCTTTTCACCATGTGAACTAGAAGCCTTCTCAGGGCATCTATAGGCTGGATGGCCTAGTTGATTACAATGAAAAAATTTCATGTTTGCAAAGTGTGAGATTCTACCTGAACCTCCAAATCTACCTCTTCCTCCACCTTGGTATCCTCTTCCTCTACTCATGTTGCCTCTTCCACTGGTCTCATTGACTATCTCAGTCAATTTTGATTCTCCTTGAGACCTATAATTACTACCTCTACTAGCATAGCTACCTCTATGTCCTTTATTCTCTTTTCCTCTACCTCTCCCTCTTGAGGTCTGATTATGTTTCCTCTTGCTTTTCTCTTCTATCTTTAAAGCCATCTGATAGAATTGTCTCACACTGGTTAAGGTATTAAAACTCATCTCCTCTTGTATAGACCACTTGATTCCATTCAGATATCTAGCTAATATGATGCTCTCATCCTCCACTATCTTGGATCTTAAGAATAACTTTTGAAACTCCTCAATATATGCTTGGACATCAAGGTCTTTCTGCCTGAGGTTTTGTCTCTTCCTATGCATTTGGACTTCATAGTCATCCGGTAGGTAAGTCTACTTCAACTTGGCTAACATACCCTTCCATGTAACAATAGGGTTCTTTCCCTCTTTCTCTCTCTCTCAGTCTGGACATATTTACACCAGGTAAGTGTTGGTCCTCTCAACCTAGACTTAGCCACTTTCAACTTATGAGAATCTATCACACCATCACATTCAAAGTGATTTTCAAGACTTTCTATCCAGTCCATAACTATATTAGCATCCATTTGTCCATTAGAAAGTGGCACACCCTCCAAGGCTTTACCACTTGATGCTTTGAGTTCCTTCAAGAAGGGTTCCTTTATTAAGACCGGATTAGGAGTAGGTGCTTCTTCTTCTAAGTCCAACTCCTTCTCCTTAGCTTCTTTTTCTTCTTTCTGGTCTACCTTGTCCTTCACTCTGTCTAGCTTGTCTTGTACCTCTCCTAAGAGTTTCTCTAATTGGATCAATCTTTCTCTTAGCAGTCTATTGTCCTCTTCTTGTTCTTCAACTTTCTTGGCCAATTCAACATTGGTCACCATCTTTCTAAATGCACTTGACTCTACACTTGAGTCCTTGTTCTGCAACATCCACTTGTTGCAACACTGCCTTCCCAAATCTTGAACCTAGGCTCTGATACCACTTTGATAGGGAGAAAATTGGATACCTCCTTGAGTTTTCTTGAAATCTTATTAGGTCACTCCTAGGACCTCTTAGGGCTTCCTCAATCCACCCTCAAACACTTGGAAAGATACACTTCTTCCCTCTACCAAGAATCTACCTATCTTGTCAGGTTCCAACACTTTGTTCTCTACAAGAACTCCTCACATTTACACCTTCCAAGCCCTAACCATTTATTTGAGTTGTAGGAGGTCAAGGGCTTCATTACACTCCATTTATCACTCCAAGATGGGGTCTCAACTTTCCAAGGATATTCACTTACCAATCGAGCTCTAGATTCCTAAGATTTAGGCCTTGTAGCCTTTTTGACAATTAGGCCTCCTTAAATCTAGGAAATCTCTAATATAGATAAAACTCCTCAAAGGACCCCTAGAAATGTTTTTTCAGTTCACATGTAAGGAAAAAACCCACCAATATTTTCTAGGTTTCAGGGTCCAACTCTGTTCGTACACCCTGTTTCTGAAATAGGGATTCTTCCTTGTTTTTAGACCAGTCTTGGGTCTTTGGCTTCAAAAATTGGAAAGATGAATTCTTGGGAAACCCTCCTCATTCTTGAGTACCTATAAAACATCATGCATTACATCCATGGCCTTCTTGGCTCATGACAACAGCTTCCTACAATTTTACACTATCTTCTACTTGGTCTTCCTAGCTGGGCTTCTCATTCAGCTCGCCTAGGGAAAGACTTTAAAAATAATTGCATGCACTTCCAAAGCTCCTCCTTCTAGATTCTTGAAGCTCCATGGACCTAGTTTCCATTCCAAAGTGGCCATAAAAAACCAATGGTGGGAAATGGAGTTAGGTCCACATCTTTTCCCCTCTGTCAGAACTGGACAGCAAACTGTCTAAAACAAACTAATTTACAAAAGCCAAAAGGAAAGTAATTACAGAGAAAAATAACTATTGAAAGCACTCTACAAAATGCCCAAAAATGGCATCAAATGATCATAGTCCTCAATCTAATCCATGCACAACAAGAAAAACACTAATTGCTTCAATTCTGCTACTCTATCATTCAAAATTGCTTGGCTCCAAAACCCAAAATCTGTACAATCACTTCCAGCCCTTCAAATAAGGGTTTTTCCTTCCTTATATCCCCTCAACACATGTGAATAACTCCTTGTATGGTTTCAAAAACAAATTAAACCTCAAAACCCTTAAGACAACCAAAAATGTTGTCAGCAACTTTTAAAAGTTGCTAATGTTGCATAGCAATATTTTTACATCTTTTACATATTTGCAATTTTCAAGTGTTTTGACACTAATCTGACCTAACTAACCCTAGTTAGACCTCTTAGGGTTTCATAGGACCCTAAAGACATGAAAAATATCAAATTTCCACTTGACCACATTATCAAGTACAATTCTATTAATGAGCCAACATGCACTACTTTGACCTAATAGAAAGTACAATTTTAACACTTACTCAACCACACTTGGTCCACATGACCTTATATAATTACAATGCCCTTCAAGAGGGTCTTTAAAACTCTCACACACCCAAAATGACATGAGACCACCAATCTGACTGGCTTCTCAAGGGTGGTTATGCACCAGGCACAAGATAGACAGAAGAAATATGCAGACACGAAGAGGATTGATAGAGAGTATAAGGTCAGAGATAGAGTCTTCTTGAGAGTGCGACCACACAAGAGTTTGATCTGATTTAGAAAGGGCTCTAAGTTTGCACCTCAGTTTGTTGGACCATTTGAGATCTTGGAGAGGATAGGACCAGTTGCTTATCATCTAGCTTCTCCACCTATCCTGTCACACATCCATGATGTGTTCATTTCATCTGTACTTCGAGGATATATTTATGATGAGACTCACGTCATAGATTGGGATGCCTTGCAGGTAGATTTGGATGGACAGCTAGCGCTAGAGCCCATTTGTATTTTAGCCTGATGGACCCTTGCACTTTGAGGAAGAGAGCTAGACCAGGTTAGGGTCCAATGGGATTGTTATGATGAGATCATAGCTTCATGGGAGGACGTAGGACACATGAGATCTCAGTACCCATATCTTTTTGATGAACTCTAGGAGAAAGTTCATGCCTAGTGGGAGAGGATGTGAGGCCTCACCCTGACCCATCATAGCTCAGCTGATACACTTATTTTGATACATTATGATTTGATATTTTGGGACATTATATTTGATGGACTAGACATTATTAGTATTTATTATTTCATGTGGTGATTACTTAAGTATACCTTATTGATGATGTTTATGATGTTTTGGGTATATTCATGCATTATGATGATTATTTTAGTATTTTAAATTCAAATGGGAAAATATGCTATGTTATTATGATTATGTAATCAGTTATGGTTATCAGGTGTAGAAATGGAAAAAAAGGTTATTAAATGAAAATGTAGAATGTTCAGTCAATTGATTATGCTAATTGATTTATATATATACATGTATGTTATTTTATTGAGCTATTGATGTTTAAATTAGAGTGCAAGAAAATTACGATGGAAATTATTGGAGAATCAGTAACCAACCATATGTGAAAACTGTAAAGCCAAGGTTGAATCTAATGAAGAGATTCAAACCTCATTGTTAAGTGATTTTATTCATGATCGTAAATTGCATGTATGTGTTAGGTGTTTTCACTGTGCAATTAGTGACATGTCAATGTTCTATTATGTTATTTTACAGTGTCTTTTGACACTTGCTATGTGTTTATGTAATGACATGGTTACTAAGGTTGGAAATGTAACCCAGTTAGATTATTTAAATTTAAATTTTTCCCTAGTCTCTTTTAGAGGCCAAAAAGTGGCCCTAAGGATCAATTTTACCAAAATCCAAGTACCTTAGTGATAGGGGTATGGGTTAGGAACATTTCTAACACTTCTAGAACCCACTAGTGGCCTTGGTGACCCTCTTCATAACACATTACTCACATGTTGCGAAAATTGAGTGAGCCTTGACCTTTATTCCAAATCCACATTCCTTTCCAATATTGCATTTATGGTAGGGGGCATAGGACAGCCAAAGGACTTAGGGGTCAATTATGAAATTAATGTTGTTGGGTGGGTTGGATTTGGAGGCTTTTTAGAGGCCCTTTGTGGAGTTAGAGGGTATTCACCCACTCTCTACTTTTAGAGACATTAGAGTTTTGGATTGAAGGAAGCAAAAGGGATTGGGCTCTTCTCAAACCTCATTTTACCATAACACTTGTGAAGGTTGGTCTCCACCATTGCCATGGAAGTTTTTCCTTATTTTTTATGAAAATAGATTAGTATGTATTTCACTTCCTTGCATATGTGTTCTATGTATTTTGTCTTGTTGTGATGTAAGGGAATGATATTTTGGGTTTGATTTCATGCTTATTGTGTTTGATATTTATTTGAATGAGGGAGCTTTGTGAAGGGTGTAATGACATTACTCACCATTGGATAGGGAAGAAGTGGCCATGTATGGGGGAAGGGGTTAGTTGGACTCCATGAATGTGTAGAGTCTCTTCTCATGGAGTAAAGAGGGAAAAGATGCAAAGTGTATGGGCCCTTGCATGCCAATGATATTAATCTTGATTTGGGGGAGATAAGGAGGAGGATGTATGGAAGAATGTATGTAGATATTAGCCTTGGAAAGACATGTTTATTGTTTGTAGTTCATTTGGAAATATCCTACATGGAAGTCCACCTTCACCCTTATTTTGGATTTAAGATGAATCCTATTGTCCAAGCCTTGGATGGGTGTATCTTGTTGTCTTTGTGTTGCATGATTGGTGTGAATGTCACCCGTTGGTTACCGGTTCTCCTAGCTCGGGGGTGGTCTCCTTGAGACCTAGGATGGGAGGTTCCTTGATGTTATTGTGGTGGAGACTTCTCCATTTTTGTATCACATTTTGTATTGTGCATCCATTTTGAAGATATATTTTTTAATAAGATGGATTAATGTTGTGGACTCCAATAATGTAAATGAAAATTTAGTCATTGTAAAAATGAGCAAGTTTGTGTGTTAAAAAATATTATGGATTGCAATTATAAAATGTCTTCAATTGTGTTACCTTACAAAATTTCAAGTTTAAATTCTCTTTAATTCCTTCTTGACAATATTAGTTTATAAATAATATGATGAAAATACCTTAAACTAGATATGGAAACCTAAAAACTTATTGAGAAGAAAATCATGTTAACAATAGATTTAAATCAAATTGTGACACTAAATAAATAACTACCTATTACCAATAACTTGTAAATGATCCAGTCAATGTAATGACTAAATAAAAATATGTTAAATACATTCAACTTCAACAATGCTAAAATAAATGAAATGCATTGTCAAAAAAAAGAAAGAAAGACAAAAATACCACTTCGAGATTTTTAAGAGAGCCAAAATGCTCTGTGGAAATTGTATGGGAAAAAGATTTATTCCCTTTTACCACAGAGAATATTCTATTCTCTTTCTTTGTAAGGGGTTAGAATACTAATCCCCCTAATTACTCTTGGTTTGTGTAACGTTGATTAAAAAAAACTAATTAAAAAACAAGTGACATATAACATGCATCTTTATGCTTTAATGACTTAGTGGGCCCCACACCATTTTACGTTTACCTCTATTTAGCGCAGGAAGTGACTTTTTCTTGGTTTTAAAAAAAAATATAAAATAAAAGGAAAGGTGAAATCAAATATATTGCTTACCTTGCTGCCATGCGTACAACACTTCCCTTCCTTGGTGTGTACCCACTTTTTCAAAAAATAGTACTTACTTTGCACTTTAGGAAGATTACACCTTGGTAGGCCCCAAAAACTTAAAGTTTTTCAATCTACATTTTCCTCTCTCCTAGGAATTGGAATTCGTCTTCATGAAGCCTTGTCTTGTTGTCACATCACCTCCCCACCCACTTGGCAAGTAGGCCATGGGCTAGGGGAGAGGGGGTGATGGGATGGTTAGATAGGATAGTTAGATAGGTTAGTAGGTAGGTTAGTAGTGTTAAGTTAGCTTAGGAATTTATTATATATTTTAGTTGTAATTAATTTTGTAGTTTAGTTGTTTCTTTTAAAATGTTAATAATGATAAAAGAATTATGTTTTATGTGTTTTTTTAATAGAGTAGAATTTAATAGATTTTATTATTAATGGATTATGTTGCATATAAGAATAAGTGTTTTAAGTATAGTTATGGGGGGTATGATATAAACCATTCTTGGTAATTAATTGAGTTATGATTTATTTGAATAACGTGAGTGTAATTAAAATTTAAGATTTTCTTTCCGAATAAAAAGGAGTGAATTAGAATGCCATTATTGTAGTTATCAATTAGTCATAAAATTATGTCAATTCTTAGGAAATTTAAATGCAGCTTTCATATTAAAATTGGATAAGATTGTTGTATTGTGCGAACTTTATTTTAATTATGTTAGGAAAATGTAATGGGGATATAATAATGAAATTTGGGTTTCGTTTAGGAATTGAATGATATCCGATGAGGTTAATTAATTTGATTTTTAGTATTAAGGTTGATAGGTTATCTAAAAATGTTGTTATTTAGTCAACTAGGTATCTACCTAGGACCATATTTAAAGATACATTGAATGATGTAAATAACTAAATGATGATAGTGTAATACGTATTAGATCTAAATGGATCATGTTACAATTAAGATTGAATATTCAAGTATTTCTAGATCAACCGAACTTAACTTATGTACTTAACAAAAGGTTTGCAATATTAATGCCACATCTTGTGTAAGCCTAAAGCTAGAAGTTTAATCAACCTGACCCTAGTGCTCCTGTTGTACTAAACTGTAGGGTCTCTATCCTTATAACGAGTTGGAAATAGCGACTCTGTATCCTCCTTTATTGTGATCCAAAATCAATATAAGTCTGACCTTGCAATTCAAAAAAACTAACCTCACCTTTTCATCACCTTTCCGCAATGTATTCAGTACTAGTTGTGTCATCATAGTTGTTTATACTGTTTAAAAAAAATTGTCTGTGTGTTTTTGCCCCAGTTTTGGGCATGACAGATTTAACATGTTGATGCAGATATTTAGAGCTTATTGCATATGAATCAGTACAAACATGTAAACTACAACTTCATTGGATATACATATATCAGTTGATGTCTTTGGCATTGGTTGTCAAAGAGGGAGAGATTACTTATGTCATAAAGATTACTGATGGAGAGATTGATGACAAAGGGAGAAATTTATTAGAGAACAGAGATTAATGTAAGAGGGAGAAATTTAGATTAATTTCATAAAGATTACTTTTTTGCCATCAAAAACCCCAAGCAGTCCCCGGGACGGATGGGGGACGGAAAATCAATCCTTGGGATGGTCAACAGGCACTGGAAATGGGTTGACTGTTTATGGAGTTTCCGGGATGGATATTCAATTTTCCTTCCTAGGCGGGGAGGGCTTGGAAATGTCCTCAGTCATCCCCCCATCCCTAAAACCATCCCCATTTCTGAAACCTCAGGCTTAGGGCCGAAAATTCATCCCCGAGTAACATAGATATAAAATAAGGAATAAAGTGTCTTTATATAGTCTATTATATATAAATTTTATGTTAATAAGGATGAAATCATAATCATATATATATATATATATATATATATATATATATATATATATATATATCTATCTTTGAAAGTTATAATATTCACATTTGTAATATATATACTCGTTAGTATTAATAGAGTCATAATCATATATGTCCATGTTTAGATTTGTTACTATTTAGTACATGAAGAGGAAGGGGCTGAAGTGTTTCCACTAAGAGGCCTGTCTAAATCTAGGCAATATCAGTGATCTTGAGCGCCTTGCTGACATAGTCCCAAGATAGGATAAGGGTTTGGATCTAAGCAACTTGGTTACATCCTAATATTCTTCTTCTTTGACTGAAATGGTAATAAGGGCAATGTGGACACTAAGGATCGTAAATAATAAGATTGCTTAATATGTTGAGTAAATTTATAATTTTGAATTATGGAATAGTGTAGTTAGAGTCAATATTTCTTGATCAATTCAATTTAAGCCTTAAGTATATTAAATATTGGTTAATGCTAACCTAAGTCTAGCAAGGGAAATTACAAATAGACTGAAAATAAACATTCTAAATAATAATCAACTAGGTAAATGAAATATTGTTACTCAATGACCATTATAGAAACATTACACAATTATTTTAACACCCTCCCTTAATGGTCATTCTACTAGCTACCCTACAGAAGATTGACATAATCTGCAGGTCATTTGGCCATGACTACATAGAAGGCTACCCCTTCACTTTAGAATGCTCTCCGACATGAGCCTATTATTGAGACCATCCCTAGCTCTACAAAACTTCTAGATATGACCAAGATTACCACAATCTATCGACAACAATCCTTCCAACCTGACTTTGGGTAACCAAGCAATCCCTCCATTTATCTAGGGACTGAGATCAACTTCAAAAAACTTTAATTATTATTGATAAAAAATAGGCAAAAAACTTTGAAACCATATTTTGTGGAAAAATTGTCAAACCTTTGATGCGATGTTGAAATCACACATTTGTTTTTGTCAAAAAATGGAAAAAAATAAAAAATAGGAACAAAAAGACTATAATTTTAAGGACAAAATCATGCAAAACACTCTGGTTTATATTGAAAAAATCATACAAAACCCACCTTGATTTTTTGTGGAAATAAAAATTAGAAAACCCACAATAATTTTTTGTGGAAAAAATTAGAAAACCCTTCATGATTTTTTTTGAGAAAAAAATTAGAAACCCCTCCATGATTTTTTCGTGTAAAAAAATAAGAAAACCCTACATGATTTTTTCATGTAAAAAAATCAGAAAACCCTTCATGATTTTTTGTGGAAAAAATCAAAAAACCCACCAGCAGAGAAAGAACCCACGATTTTCAATGAAAATATCACAAAAAGAAACTTTGCTGAAAGGAAAGCTGCAACAGCCGCGATCTTTGCTTAGAATCCTTGTTTCTCAAAAAAAACCTTCTTGCGATTTGCATCTCAATCTAGAACCCCTTGATTTGTTATGAAAACCCTAGTTCAAAATATCATTATCGATAGCTTATCACCAAGGGGAAAAAAAATATATCGGGAAATATCAGAGATAATTCGTAAACTTATCGGGAGAGATTTTTCATGTAAAAAAATTAGAAAACTCTTCTGTGGAAAAAATCAGGAAACCCGCCAGCAAAGAAAGAACCTATGATTTTCAATGAAAATATTGCAAAAAGAAATTTTGCTGAAAGGAAAGCTGCAATAGCAAATGACCTCCTTTCTCCTCCAAACCCTTTCTTTCCTCTCCAAACCTATTTTTGCAATCAAAAAAATCATTTTTTGCCCTTTTTTGGGCTGTCCCTGTCTATGTGTCTGCAGCTGATATGTTTTTGACTGATCGTGATATTTTAGTAACTTATCTACGATATTTTGGAAATTTATCTATGATATTTTAGAACTTATCTATGATATTTTCCCTATGTGAAAGTTACGTAACTTCTTGCACTACAAAACTTCTCACGATAAGTGAACTTATCGCAAAGATATCTGCAATATTTGAATCTATGGTTTTAACTTCAACTCTATTAAAAAATCTATAAATATCTTCTAAAAATTTCAAAGAAATTTCTAGGTAAACCTCATGATTTTTCATAAGAAATTGTTAAGAAACCTCTGGCAAAACATTCTTATATTGAAACTATGAATTTTTAAAATTCACCAAAAATATCTTAGCCCACTTTGATATTGTAATATTTCTATAATGGTCACATATTAGTTGGTTCTGTAAGTTTCCTTTTCTATTGTTTAGGATTGTTTCTTTTTAGAAACATCATCTTATAATCTCTTATAATTAGAGCCTTTCATCTCTATTGTGTATATCAATTTTATAATAACATTAGGCCATCTACTACACTTTGAATATATCATCATCAACCATAGAGGAACATGCACCATAAGAATCCTCTCTAACAATTTTATGTGACTAGCATATATTGTCAAAACAAGCTTGAAGAAATCATTTAAAAATGTCTCAAAGAGAGCGAGGTGTGGTGGTTACAATTGAACATTTGAATATCTCTAGCTTCTGCCATAGCTTGCACTACGCAATCTATTTTCCCTATCTTTCAATGCACGAACATAGCATGGGGTTCAAAAGATGTGCTTCTAACCACCTTCCACTATCATACTATAAATTTTCCCACACATGCTGAATCAGTGACCACTTGTACAACATTTAAGGCCCCAATCTCCTTTATGGCCTCTCTCAAAATGCTAAACTGGAATGCATCCTTATGCTTCCTTGAACAATCCACAATTCTAAGAAAACAAGAGCCAATTGGGCATGTGACTTGATGACATTAATTTTACATTAGTATACAAAAAACACTTTCGGTAAGCCTACACCAAAAGATAGGAAAGAGCAAACCAAAGATCAAATTAAGAGATCACCAAAGATGACTAAGTACAGAGATAACCGATGACACAAGTTAGTGTGTAAATCAAAAGTCACAAAGCAGAAAGATAAAGTGGAACCTGAAATGCAAGTTACACTGCAGACCGACAAGACAGATACAGTGTAATTGACAGTCAAAATTGAAGGATAGTCAAGCATGACTGACAAACAAAACCAAAGGACACTCAAGCATGACCGACAGAAAGAACCGAAATTGAGTTGCAGCCCGCAAAAAGTGGATTTGACTTCCATGTTAGATAAATAAAGTGTATTCTATTTATAGGATATTTAATTTTTTTAAATCCATTTCTTTAGGGACAAGAAACATTAATGTAAGTGCTTTAATCAATCTAACTATTTTAAAACACATAGACTAGGAGATCTAGGTATAATTTGTAAACCTGATCTTAGAGTTAACATTGTTTTTATCAAAACTTAATGAAGTCAATCCATTTATAAATAGATGATGCAATCATTCATTATATATGGATGTGATAAGAGAAAAGAGAGAGGAGAACAAAACAAGCACATCTATGGATTGAATTGAGAGTTTCAAGAAAAAGAACAAGAACAAAAGGAGGATTTGGTTAGCAGAACCAAGAACAGAGGAAATCGATAATCAGAGGTAATAATCAATCACAATTAGGTGATAATATTTTTCATGTAAACTAAATTGGATCTATATAAAAAATATGATATTGCATTTACCAGGTCAATTTGTAATTTTCTATCATTCTAACAAGTGGAGCAAAGAGTAAAAATCCTTTCAAGGAAGGTGGATTTAACAGTCCAACATCAAATCTCTTAACTGAGTGCACACTTAACAGTGTTGCTAAATCTCTTAACATAGTAGAATTTAATAGGTCTCCACCAATACTCCTAAAAAGGTAAATCATCATAAGTGATAAAATTGTAAGCCTTAACTGACCCCTTCCAATCTACAAATAGTGAATTTTTGTGGGTGCCATCCCCACCGCAGTTTTTATTTCCTAACAAGAGTTTTCTGCCATATCATATCTTGTGTTATGTGTCAATTACTTTCATGAATGTTTCTATGAATGATTCACATGTTTATTAATGTTATGAATTGATATAACTCACATCCAGATAGTTTAGATTAGATTGAATGGACATACAATTGATTACAAAGGCTAATTGATTAAAGGATACAAAAAGTTTTAGAGGTACTAATTCACCCCTCCCCTCTCAGTACATGCTTCCCATTAATCCCAACAATTGGTATCAGAGCTAAGTCTCTTCTTGAAAAGATGAAAGGCCTAAGAGAAAAGATCATATAATGGAGAAGTACAGACTTGATAAAAATATTAAGAACAAAAAACTTGAAATTTAGATGTTCTTTGAATAGTATAAAGAAGCAAGAATTAGTATGAGACAGTTGCTGGATGAAATAAATAATATGGCATCTCATTCTAATGAGACATATTATCATGAGGAAGAGATACCAAATTTCTTTGAGTCTTCAGGATAAACTAAAAGTAAAGCATCAAATACATCAAAAGAAAGCATCAAAAGCCTAATTGAAATCAATCTACATCTGGTTGAACAAGTAAAATCTCTAGAAATCTGTCAAGGGACATAGATGGTAAGGATGATTGATGTCATGAACAATGCTAGACAGACTGAACAAGAAAGAACACTAGCTATTGATGATAGAAGAAAGATCACAGAAAAGATACAAGAAAAAGAGTTTGAAATACAAATACTTATAGAGCATCACCATGAGATAACAAATCAGATTATTCTTATGAGTCAAGAGGCAAATAGAATAAATGTTGAACTCATTGAAATAATAGAAGCTATCGGTGAATTGAGGGATGAGAATGAAAATTTAAAGCATGATATAAGAATACAACAACAACATAATGAAATTATCAAAAAGGATGAAGAAAGCAATAAAAGAATGGATGATTTTCTTGAGGGATAACAAAGAGTCAACAACAACAATGGTCTAGGCTTTACCGAGAATGGAGAATCATCAAATGAATCTAATCCAAAGAATGTCTATGAAAATCCAAGACAAAGAAATTTTACATGCACTCACTATGGAAAGCAAGGCCATATATCAAATGTATGCAGAGGCAAAATGAAAGGTATTCCTAAATCACATCTTTATTCATAGGATTCTATTATAAATGTAACAAGAAAGGTCATAAAGCATATGAATGTAAGTATGAGATGAAACAACCAAAGAAGGAAACCTACATGGACAAATAATGTACTACATGAAAAATGAATGGGCACACAACTCTTGAATGTTGGAAAAAGAAAAGACAAACATGGAACCCTAAAGGTTGAGAAACTCCCTATCAACTGAAGAGAGTCGGTAATCAGTATGTATGGGACTAAAATACTTGCAAAAATTGTACAGCATGTGGAAGATATGGTCACATTGCTGAAAATTGTATGAGACAATGGACTAGAAATTCTAGAGGCTAGATTAACCCTAGAATGACTTGCTTACACTGTCATAAAGTTGATCATCTCAAGAAATACTGTAGAGACCGAATGATAGAGACAAGCACATATCCCAATGGAAACACCATTGAAGATATCCAGAGGGATAGAGACAAAATGTGGAGAAAATATTCAAGCAATAATGAAGCTGGAAAAAATAATGCAAATGGTGACACCCCATCCAATGGATCTGGTGACATCACCAAACCCACCTAAGAAGAAAAAGTAAGTATGGAACTGCATTACCCCAAGCTATTACTTTACATCAGTTCCATAATATGTTGATATAATTCCAAATTAGCATAAGAAAGATGCATCATGGTTGCACTTCTTGAAATATGTGATAGCTATGCTTTTGAGCATATATATTGAAACCCGTCTATATACACTCAAAGCTAAGAATTCCTACATTTACCAAGAAGTGTTGGTTAAAAGGAAAAGTTGCTAGTATAGACCAAGCCTCATCGGTAAACAAGCACATGAACAAGTTGTCAGTAATATTGAAACCTGTCGGTAAAAGAAAAGTGAACATCGACTGCTCTGAAACATTGTAAGTGTCACCAAATGAAGTAAAGTCTTCACCAATGAACTCAGTCTTTATACACTGAGGAGTTGGTAAGCATTTATGACATACATTTTAGAGAAATGACTATAAATAGGGCATCCAAACAACTCATTTGTCATGACACCCAGAATAGAGAGACCAAAGGCAATTTTCGAGTAGAAAGCAACCAAGCTATAGAGAGATCATGAATCAACCTCCAGCACTCCAAAGTAGTTCAGGAATATTTGCAAGTACAAATAGTAAGTTCTTCGAGACTGACAACTCTATTTTTATGCATTATGAAGAAGCCCTAAATTTTTGAAAAATGGCATCGACTTCATGAACCGCAAAATCCAAGAATGCAAAGAAAGATGAGTTCAAGCTCATCAAAAACACATCATGTGAGGAACCCAACTATAAGGCCATCCTAAGGTTGCCTCACAACTCGACCATGCTGGTGCATTCTCACGCATTCTAGCTAGGGTTTTACTAGTTGAAGATGTCCAATCTTTCATACATTACAAGATAGATGAAATAGGAAGCTCAAAGGTTGAAGAAGCCTACAAGAAGCTATGCAATGATGATGGAAAACGCAAGGAAGAACAAAAATACAATGAAAAGAAAGGGCTCACCAATGCCCTAATGTTCCCGAAAGTCTTCAAAACCAAATGGATTTGGTTTGTACTGAGTAGAATGCATAACAACAAGTTATGGTTGGATGAAACAAAGGCAATAACCCAAGATGTCATCCATGTGGCCATCGGTTACCCTCTAAATGATAAAGGAAAGGCACTTAAGCATCCACTGAAGGTAGAGGTCAAAAAGATGACAGGAGCCAAATGGGATGGCCGATGATTGAAAGTAACAACAATAACCGATGATGAGATCAAGTTTGGTGCATGTGTTTTGGGTTAAAAATTATTCTAGGCAAGAAGATTAAACAACATAGTATGGTGTTATGGACATAGCCTACAAAATTGTAAAGATAGGTACACAATTGGACTTATTCAAGCTACTCCTGAATCAGTTGAAGGAGAACCTAAAGACAATCAGGAATGCAAAGTCAAACACTTGTAAGTTTGTCTTACTAATAATGTGTATCTTCTTTTATTTTCAAGAAAAATTCCCATCGGTAGGAAATATGAAATGGGACAGCACCAAACCGGTCAACATGCAAATCAGTGAGCACATAGCCACACTAGGAGATAACTTTGAAACAGTCATGGATGAATACTTCAATGTTTTCAAAGACTGAATGCAAAAGAGGGTAAGAATCCCTGAGAAACTCATTGAGAAATATACGGATGAGATATGTTTCATGGTTGACTGGTGTAGAGGCTTGGAGACTTCCAATCTTTTGGACAACAAGACTCTACACCTTTGTTTGACAATCCCCAAGGTTTCACAATGTACCCAAGGGATTCCACTTACTCACATGGGCTTAAATGACTTCAAAGGATTCAAGACTCAAAATAAGTCTATTGAAGGCCTTAAAACCAGTAGATCAACCTTTCTAGACAAGTTCTAAATTCCCTTTACACCCTTTGATCATATTTCTCCAAATAAGGCAAACACCCAAGCAACTCTCCCTAGTAGCCCTATTTTTCTTGATTTTTGGACTTTTGGACCAGACTTCCCAAAACACTTGAAAATTAAATTTCAGATTTAGATACCCATTTGGAAGTTACACAACATATGTGAAAATTAGATATGGATCTTTTGGAAAAAATATGCTTAAAATGACTGACTCCAGTATCTCCACTAGGCCTAATTGGGCCACTTTACAAAGCAACTATAAAAATTACTTATCCCCAAATACTATAAATTTTAGAAGTTCCTATATATGTCTCAAATAAAAGGATTATGGTATTTTTTTTCAGCCACAACCTTCCAAAATGGTCAAACTCCAAATCCCTCACCAAATGGCTCGAAAAACTAGGGCCTTCTAGAAAATGACCCAAATCTCACTTCCAGAACTTCTCCTTCTGGATTTACCATAATTTTGACATTTAATTATTCTGCCTCAAACAAAAACATGCCCTCCTTAAGCTAGCTCTTCTGCTTCTACAATTATGGCATCAAATTCCATGCATTTTCATGCACCCAAGCACTCCAACTTGCCCAACTCGATGATCATCTACATTCTCTATGTTATTCCTACATTATTATGGATAATTACATATGATACATGTTAGAAATCCATCCCCAAGCCATAGTTAGAATAGAAAGGGGATGATTACACCATTTTGCTTAAGAAAACAATGTGAAAATAACTATCTACAACACTTTGAATATATGAAAGAAAAATTCAGAATGAAATGCTTCTAAGATAGATAAAAATAACTTCAAATACATCCTATAATGCATATCTATGATCAAAAAATGAAATAAGTACAATAATAGACCAAAATATGCAATAAATTATGAATTTTATTGCATTTTCAGCCTACAGGCCCTACAATCCCTTCTCCAATTTATTTATTTTTCTTTCCCAATCATTCATGGGCATTTATAGACAATTTTTTAACTTCCAAAACCGATCCCAAGTGGTTGGATGTGATTACAAATTGTTTAAGACTCTTAAATGCAATTTCCCACCAAAACACAACTAGCTGTTAATATTCAAAAATTTGAATTATTAACTTGTGTTTTTGTATTTTATTGCTTTAAAACTTATTAAATACTTTATGGATTCAATTCCTAATTGATTCTAGGACCTAATTAACCCCATATAATCAAATTAGATCCCATTTGGCACTATTTCCCACCCTTACATCATTTTTGGTCCTAAGTCCTTTACTAGGACTTATTAATAATTTATTACATTCTTTATTACAAATTGCCATAAAAGGCCTCAATACATCCCAATTCACATTTAGGGATGGTTTCATTCCTTTTCCTTTGATTGGATCCATGGTGAACTTAGGTGACTTCATAGGTGCTCCTGCACCATACACCCCACCTTGGAAAAAATTCTTGTCCTAAGAACTAAGGGACTTGGTCTTTCTTCCACCCATCCTCCTTGAAGGTGGTATTACTCTCTGCCCTTGATCATGCCTCTGATCTAATAACAAATCCATTCTTCTAGCCTTCAAACCTGCACTCAAAGGGTCAGAAACAAGGAAATAAGATTGTTCATTTTGAAATCTGTCATCATGCTTGCCAATTTGCTATTGTGGACAGTAAACTTGTGGCTTGACAAACTATCCTTGAAACTCCTTTTTAGGATCAGATAGACCCCTCCTTGTGTCCTTCAATGGAACTCCTGCAATCATCTTCATTTATTTCTCTGAAGGACACCACATTTTAGCAATAAGGACACCACATTTTACCAATAAGGACACCATCTTCATGCCCTATTTTCTGCTTCACAGTCAATGCCTCATGACTGTCCAAAATCTCATCCTTCAATACCAATAAAGTGCTCATAGGCTGCTGCTCTATAGTCACCATCTTCTTATACTTTGGAATCTACAAATCAACATATGTTTTTGCACCAATGACAATGATGCTACCAAATTCTTCTACTTTACTTGGAAGAGGTTTAAGAGTGATTTTTCTTCCCTCCTTGTGCACTACATACTCATTCTTCAAACAATAATGAATGGTCTCCCTTGAAGCCTGCCATGGTCTCCTAAGATGATGTGGCAACATGTCATGGGAACTATAACACATAGAACCCTATCAACATAACCCCCAATTGAAAAATCTATGTATGCTTTCTCCTTAATCAAAATATGCTAATCATTACTGACCCAAGAGGCCCTATATGGTCTACCAATAGAAATTTAAATAAGTTTAACTTATTTACCATCTCATAGGACACTAGATTTTCAAATGAACCAGAATCTATGATAACCTTGCATATTTTTCCATAGCTTTTACAATTTGTTCTAAAGATAGATACCTTGGCTATATGTTGGATAGGTGACCTTCCCATCAAGAGACACTCACCTTCTTTAGGATATGCATAGTCATGGTGTGCTTCTTCTTCCTCTTGTTTTTTATTGTCATCTTCTCCTTGGACCAATTGAACCCTCTTATCATTCTTCTTGGCTTCTCTTTCAGGACACTTGTAGAATGGATGTCCTTCACCACACTTGTAGCACTTTCCAGGGAAGCTCTTTCCTCTAACATTTCTTTGTTCTCCTTTCTGATCTGAGACTTTCTCTTTACCTTTCTCATTTTGTCCTTGGCTTGGATATACTCCTTTGCCCTTGTTTTTCTATCCTCTTGAACTGCCTTGCCTCTCTTGCCTTCTTCTAAGATTTTCCTCAGCTTTCATTGCCAACTTGTAGAAATCTTCAAGAGTTGTAGGTGTGGACATACTCATTTCATCTTGGATATTGTACCTTAGCCCTCCAAGATATCTAACCACCTTCTCTTCCACATCTTCATCATGAGAGGCTTTGATGTCAAGCTTGTGGAATTTATCTGTATACCTTTGGAAATCCATGTCCTTCTGCTTCAACCTTTGAATCTTCTTGAAGAGTTGAACCTTGTATTCCTAAGGTAGGAAATTCTCCCTCATTTTGGTCATCATTCTAGGCCATGATGTGATCTTTGGTAGACTTTTCTTCCACCTTTGTGCTTGTAGGAAATCCCAAGATAGCAATGCATGACCCTTAAGTCTTTCTTTTGCAATCTTCACTTTATGATTGTCTTCAATGTCCTCATAGTCAAAGTGGTTCTCAATAGCACTAAACCAATCAAGGAGCACTTCCTCATCCATCTTTCGATCATACATTGGGATTTCTGATCTGACTTTGGATTCTCCTCCTTTAACTTCCTTCAGGATCTTTGCTAGTCTAGCATCCTCAGGATCCAACCTTTCTTCATCAGGTTCCTATTCTTCATCTTCATCATCATGAGGGTCTGAATCCCTCTTCTCAACCAGATTGGTCAATCTTTCAATGACTTCTTCCAACCTCTTGTTCTTTTCTTCTTGTTCCATCACCATCCTAGCAAGCTCCATGTTTGTCATCTTTGGAGGCATGTTTGGAGCCTCTTCTTTAAACTCCTCAGACTCTTCTCTAGACATACACACCTAACCTTCCTCCAAAATCTCTTACTTTCTCTGATACCACTTGGTGTAGAGGTTTGGAGACTTCCAATCTTTTGGACAACAAGACTCTATACCTTTGTTTGACAACCCCCAAGGTTTCACAATATACCCAAGGGATTCCACTTACTCACATGGGCTTAAATGAATTCAAAGGATTCAAGACTCAAAATAAGTATATTGAAGGCCTTAAAACCAATAGATCAAACTTTTTAGATAGGTTCTAAATTCCCTTTACACCCTTTGATCATATTTCTCTAAACAAGCCAAACACCCAAGAAACTCTCCCTAGTAGCCCTTTTTTTCCTGATTTTTGGAATTTTGGACCAGACTTTCTAAAACACTTGAAAATTAAATTAAAGACTCAGATACCCATTTGGAAGTTACACAACATATGTGAAAATTAGATATGGATCATTTCGACAAACTATTCTTAAAATGACTGACTCCAGTATCTCCACTAGGCCTAATTGGGCCACTTTACAAAGCAACTATAAAAATTACTTATCCCCAGACACTATAACTTTCAGAGATTCCTATATATGTCCCAAATCAAAGGATTATGGTATTTTTTTTCAGCCACAACCTTCCCAAATGGTCAAACTCCAAATCCCTTAGCAAATGACTCCAAAAACTAGGGCCTTCTAGAAAATGACCCAAAACTCACTTCCAGAACTTCTCCTTCTGGGTTCACCATAAGTTTGACATTTAATTCTGCTGCCTCAAACAAAAAAATGCCCTCCTTAAGCCAAATATTTTTCTTCTACACTTATGGCACCAAATTCCGTGCATTTTAATGCACCCAAGCACTCCAACTTGCCCAAATCGATGATCATCTACATTCTCTATGTTATTCATGCATTATTATGGATAATTAAATATGATACATGTTAGAAATCCATCCTGAAGTCACTGTTAGAATAGAAAGGGGATGGTTACACTATTTTGCTTAAGAAAACAATGTGAAAATGACTATCTACAACACTTTGAATATATGAAAGAAAACTTCAAAATGAAATGCTTCTAAGATGGATCAAAATAACTTCAAATACATCCTATAATGCACAGTAATGATCAAAATAGGAAATAAGTACAATAATAGACCAAAATATGCAAGAAATTATGAATTTTATTGCATTTTCAGCCTACAGGCCCTACAATCCCTTCTCCAATTTGTTTTTTTTTTTCTTTCCCAATCATTCATGGGCGTTTATAGACAAGTTTTAAACTTTCAAAACTCATCCCAAGTGGTTGGAAGTGATTATAAATTGTTTAAGACTCTTAAAAGCAATTTCCCACCAAAACACAACTAGCCGTTAATATTCAAAAATTCTAATTATTAACTTGTGTTTTGGTATTTTATTTCTTTAAAAATTATTAAATACTTTATGGATTCAATTAATAATTGATTCTAGGACCTAATTAACCCCATCTAATCAAATTAGATCCCATTTGGCACTATTGGCCATCCTTACATCATTTTTGGTCCTAAGTCCTTTACTAGGACTTCTAGGACTTATTAATAATTTATTACATTCTTTATTACAAATTGAAATTAAAGGCCTCAATACATCCCAATTCACATTTAGGGATGATTTCATACCTTTTCCTTTGATTGGATCCATGGGGACCTTAGGTGACTTCATAGGTGCTCTTGCACCATAGACACAGATAATACTTACGTCAAACCTTTTGTAGCAAGGACAACATGGTTACAACCATTAGAGTATGAGATCAACATTGATCTTGCAACAAAGGCAATTGATGCCTTAATCAATAAACCACTGGACAAGAAGCAACCAAGGTTTGGCACATATGAAGAGGCCAAGACAAGAATTAAATCTAGCCTTGTTGTCAAGAAGACAGTCAAAAAGAAGGACAAGATGGTAAACAATCTCAAGAAGATTCTATCAGCAATTGAGGAAGAAGTTGAGCAAGAAGAAGAAGTTGAACACAAGGAGGAAACCAAAGAAAAGTCATCTATCGGTAAAGATGAAGAAAAGAATGACTCTAAAAAAATAGTGTCAGATTCACCACCTCCTCCACCATCTAAGTAACCAAGGGCAATATCTTCTTGAAGGAATAGAAGCCAAACATCCAAAGAATCTACTCCTTCACCTCTAAAGAAAGGAAGGGTCGGGACTTAAAAAAGGAAAACTCCCACACTGAAAAGAGGGCAGAACAAGAAAGGAAGGAAATTCATCAAAACTCGAGAGGACATAGAAGACACTGAGAAAGATGAAGCCTTAGAGGCAGAAAATGTCAAGGTAAAAGAACCTGAAACTATTGATGACATTTGTGTTTATATTGCAAATTCTAGATCAATTATAGATGCAAACATTAGAAAATGGCTGAAATTAAATCAAGAAGATCAGAATAAGATTGAGGATGTCATTATAGCTAAAATGTACAACTTCAAATATGTACCAATGAAATTTGAAGGTAGTTATGTACCAAGGGAACTCTTGGATAGATTATCCTCCTATTGGACATTTTCTCTGAAGAATGAGAAAGAAATTAGAGAAAGAGTACTTATTTCTTGCATGCCACCTAAAACAAAGAAAGAAGAAATAGATGAGTTGAGGGAGAAACACAAGAAGGAATTCTCACCAAAGATGAGGGCATAAAAATTTCTTGAAGGCTGGTTAATTGAACTTGAACAGGACAGCCACAAGAAATAGTGAAAGATCATGAACAGATCAATTGAGGAGGAAAGCCCTGACAAAGACCTTCAACAACAATATGTTGACAAGGAAACTCAAGATGATACATCCATTGAGTTAGATAAAGAATAGGATTATACAATAGACAACAAGACTACAACTTTTGCAGATGATATATGGGATGATACCAAAAATGACAACATTGTGGACACTAATGTCATTGACATTACCGATGACCCAATAGATGAAATCAATAAGGATGAAGATGTCACTATTGCAAAAGGCACAACCAATGAACAAGAAACAAAAATTGATATTGCATAGGTGAAAATTCCAGGCAAACTAACAATATTAATACAAGCTATCAATATAATGTACGAAACAAGAAAATCACCTAAGAATGATACTCCAAAGGATGTAGGAGAAGAAGAAAACAAGGATAAATCCAATGGTCAAAAAGACATCAGAGATACTCAAGATTTAACTAACACTAATAAGGTTACTAAAGGAGATAAGGAAAAACATGGAGAGACTTCAGACAAGAATGAAGAAACCAAGACTGATGAAGCAAAGGATACCAATGAAGGAGACAAACCAAAAGATGGTACTCCTGAGGAAATAGACAAGAGTGCTACCGATGATGTTAAGGTGAATGTGGAGATGTCTGTAGACACCCGATGAGTTGAAAGAAATGCCAAGCAGCAGAAAGAAGCACAACAAGTCACTTCATCAAGCACAACAGAAAAGGTCACAAAATTGGCAATTGTGTTACATTCTACTGAGTGACAGAAGAAGAAAAAGAAGAAAAATAAAAACAATTTATAGGTTACATTGGATGAAATCATTGTAATACCAAAGTGTGACCCCTCTATACTTGAATTTGGATCTCTACAAGAATATGGAGAAATATGCCAAAGGAAGGCATTGCAAGAGAAGTTGAGGAAACAACATAGGGACTCCATGGTACTGGAGACAACATGAGACATACTACATCAAATAGTGCCCGATGTTGACATTGATCTGAATAAGCCAATACTTGATCAATTAGCTACCCTCATTGATGCAATCACAACTCAGAACATTGATGCTGACAAGGCAATTGAGGAGAGAGCCGATATGAAGTACCAACAGAAGCTCATAGAGAACATCAGCCAAGAAGTGGCAATAAATAAGGTAAAGCTATCAAAATTCATATCTGAATTAGACCCCATCATTACTGAAGCTATAACCTTAATTCAAAAGCTGAGCACAATAGAGAAATTCACTAAGTAGAATAGGGACAATATAGCAAAGCTAGATGCAGAGCTAGCAAAAAGTGCTAGTAGCTTAACCATAGATGGAAACAATGCAAGCAAGCTGCATTATGAAATGATAATTGAAGTAAAAAGGTTAAGGAAAGAGCTATGGGAGGTAGAAACACATTTCAGAAAAGAAGTAACTGAGCTACAAGCTCAAATTCTACCAAATATTACATTTCTCCAACAACACATCAGTGCAGCAAGGCAACTAATAGGAACTCCCGAGATGTCTGTAGCAGACAACATCTATGATATGCATTCAAACATCACACTTGAGCACATGGCTCTGGAGAACATAAAAGAGAAATGGGAAAAATGATGGAAGACATGAAGTCTTCACATTCTGATATTTTTTATAAGCTCTAAGGTAAATGACCTTTTCCCTTAATATCAAATAAAGGGGGAAATGATATAAGTACAAAATAAAAAGGGAAAATGTTATATACATTCATTCAGATGGGAAAATGGTAGATATGTATATATATTCATAAGGGGAAAATTATATGAAGAAGGAAAATATATCATATGTATAGATATACTGACATATACATAGGAGGAGTGATTAAATGACTAAGGATTATATATGTTGTATATACTTAACATTTTCTTAGTATTGTGCATATATCAGGTTTTGATACTAATGTCAAAGGGGGAGATTGATGATATTAATTTTCCATTAGTATACAAACAAAACTTTTGGTAAGCCTACACCAAAAGATAGGAAAGAGAAAACTAAAGCTCAAATTAAGAGATCACCAAACATGACTAAGTATAGATATAACCGATGACACAAGTTAGTGTGTAAACTGAAAGTCACAAAGCAGAAAGATAAAGTGGAACCTGAAATGGAAGTTATAGTGCAGACTGACAAGATAGATATAGTGCAACTGACAGACAAATCCCAAGGACATTTAAGCATGACTGATAGACAAAACCGAAGGATAGTCAAGCATGACCGACAGACAGAATTGAAAGTCAGTTGCAGCCTGCAAAAAGTGGATCTAACTTCCACGTCAAATAAAGAAAGTGTATTCTATTTATAAGATATTTAATTGTTTTAAATCTATTTCTTTAGGGACAAGAAAAATTAATGTAAGTTCTTTAATTAGTCTAACTGATTTAAAACACATAGACTAGGAGATCTAGGTATAAGTTGTAAACCTGATATTAGAGTTGATGAAGTCAATCCATCTATAAATAGATGATGCAATCATTCATTATGTATGTATGTGATAAGAGAAATGAGAGAGGAGAACATAATGAGCACATCTATGGATTGAATTGAGATTTTCAATAACAAGAACAAGAAAAGGAGGATTTGGTTAGCAAAACCAAGAACAGAGGAAACCAATAATCAGAGGTATTAATCAATCACAATTAGGTGATAACTATTTTCATGTAAACTAAATTGGATCTGTATCAGCAATAGGAGATTTCATTTACCAGGTCAATTTGTAATTTTATATCATTCTAACAAGTGGAGCAAAGTGTAAAAATCCTTTCAAGGAAGGTGGATTTAACAGTCCAACATCAAATCTCTTAACCGAGTGCACACTTAACAGTGTTGCTAAAGATCTTAACAGAGTAGAATTCAACAGGTCTCCACCAATACTCCTAATAGGGTAGATCATCAAAAGTGATCAAATTGTAAGCCTTAATTGACCCCTTCCAATCTACAGATAGTGAATTTTTGTGGGTGCCATCCCCACCGTAGTGTTTACTTCCTAACAGGAGTTTTCTACGATATCATATCTTGTGTTGTGTGCCAATTACTTTAATGAATGTTTCTATGAATGATTCACATGTTTATTAATGTTATGAATTGATATAACTCACATCAAGATAGTTTAGATTAGATTTAATGCACATGCAATTGATTACCAAGGTTAATTGATTAAAGGATACAAAAAGTTTTAGAGGTATTGATTCACCCCTCCCCTCTCAGTACACGCTTCTCATTAATCCCAACAGTGACTACGATATTGATGAGTGGCCAATGTGTAATATCAGTCCACCCATCCAACACATCAAAAAAGTTTGACCTATTCTATGTTTGCTTCATAGATTAGGAAATTAACCATATAATATTCTTTATGTAGGAGGGTAGGGTGTAGTTTATGATCTCAAGGTGTATAAAAGACGGACCACCAGAGGCTACATCTTTGATAATTTGTATCAAATAAGAGGAAGGAGCCACATGAAATAGGATGAAATTTGTGTAAAATAATTTGACAATGGAAGGCTTTGGTACATCTCCTATTTGCACATTAAACATACTTTCAACTGTCCTTAGCCTCTCCCCACTGCTAATCTTCCTCTTACCTTTTGTGGAAATATCCCTAGTAGAACTACCAAACCTAGATGGTCTGATGCAGAGGTGGTGGTTAGTGACCACATTGATCATGTCTGACAACAATCCATCTGCTATTTGTAACAACTCCTCACTTCCAAAGCCCCCTCAAGGACTCACCTTCTAGGCTACCCCAAGTGCCCCTAGTGCTTCCCAAACACCATATATTTACTCAAGAATTCAACCTTAATTTAAACTCCATAAACCATCTCCTTATGACCTATCTACCATGTTCCATCAACCCATTAATTTTGGATAACCAATCCCTTACCCAACTCTCACATTTAACCCTTAAAGCTAGTAGTCCACACTAGTCACTATTTTTCACTTTTCTCCAAATTTTCCCAAACAAATAAGTAAAATAAAACATGATTTTGATACCCTTTTGGGATCTTTAAATCCTCCCCAAGATTTAGTATATACTCCTTTGGACCATACCCAAGATCCAATACTCATGTAACCCCCAAACAAGGCCTAATTCTCCTCATTTACAAACCAACCCATAACTCCTCTCACTTCCATGACTCCAAAGGATGAAATAGTCTATCTAGGGATAATTAAACAAGACATTTACAAGTCTCCAAGGTTCTATCATCTATCTATGGCCTTAACCACTAAACCCTTGGTTTTGGGGTCACATCATGAGGGTTCGATCAAAAAGTCCACTCCAATCCACTCCATGCCAAAATAATTAAACAAACACTTCAATTTATATCCCTATATGAAGGAACCATTTAAAAACATCTTCAATCATGAAGTAATCCACTTTCTATATGACTGGTGTCGAATCAGGCTTGTTCACTGTCAGCAAACTACCACTGTTTTGTGGTTCTTCAAACAACTTCCTTCAAGCTCTGCATAAGATACATATAGTACAAACATATATTACATATTTTGACTCTCCCACCAATCATAGTGACCATAGGGGGTGGGAGAGTTAAAACATGGTAGTAAACTTCAAACTCTTTAAAATGACTATATCCATGAATCAGAGAATGAAATAACAGAGAACAACTTTGTTTTATTGAATGAAACTTTTGTTACATTGATTGGTTGACTTACAAAAACTCCACAATCATTAATTCTTCCACAACATTGTATTAACCTTTCTAAAGGTTCATAACCCTATCAAACTCCCTAAAAAATCTTATATCCCCTTACAAGCCTTACTAGGCCTAAATTGCCAACATGGGCAAACTATGACTTTTGGCACTCTTAGTGCTTTTACAATATTTTATTGGCTCTAGTGGCCACATTACAGTTATTATAGACCCTATAGGCTTTTAGATTCATTTTCTAGACTAGAATCAATAGAATGAACCTCATAACCCTCCTCTAGGTGCATTATAGCCTTATGATGCTATTTACCCCTATTACATTGCCTTTATAGTTTAGGTTCATTACATTAAGATGAATCAAATAAAAAATGGATCATGGATCCAATTACATTTACTCTTGATGTTTAAAGATCACTTTTCCTTCATGAGTCTACATGACTCTCCTCTCATGCTTTTTCCAGGGTGCCCTGCACCATACTCCCAAGGATCAAAATAATCCAAGTCACTTTGGATTGGGGAGTTTTCTTCCTCTTCCTCTTCCTCCAGTCTTTGTCTACCTCTTGTTGAGGATCATCTATGCCAATGTACCTCCTGTACTTGCAAACAAATATTATGTGCCAAAAAAAAACTTTTGTATTCCTCATATCATAGATGTCTACAACATTATCACTTGCATGATGAACAATATAGAACCCCTGCAAACCTATCACGAAAATGTTAGAAACAAAAATGACCAAGTCCCTCTCATGCACCAAAACATATTTTTTGCATGTCACTCCTTCCTTCATTGGATTCACTACTCCATTCTCCTTCTTATACACTCCTTGTGAGATCTTTGTCTTTGTAGACAATTGTGAATCTAACTTCTTTCCATGACCATGTGCTCTTTCCTCTTCATGCCCCTGTTCTAGGCATTCTCTCATCACTCCACCCTTCTCTTGCCATTCCTCAACTATGGCATTCAACTCATCCCACAAATCTGTTTCTTCTCCATGAAAACTTGCCTTCTTGCTATCATGGATAGCCCTCTCACCATCAACTCCTTGTAATCTCTTAGTGGGTCCTCCATTTAGTATTTTCCTCTCTTTAATAAGCCTCTTGACAGGCCATACCAATCTCTTCTTCATCCTCTTATGCTAACTTGTGGCTACTTCCTCCTAATCTATCTTCAAATGTGTGAACTCTTCAATCTCCAAGGTCCCTGTCATCCTTGAGACCTCTTGAAAATTATCCTCGCTATGCCATCCTCCTTGGCATTCAAACATGTCATCAATGGCTTGTTTCATAGCCCTATCCTCTCGTCTTTCAACAACAACATGTAAGGGACACTTGATTGTCCCCACTTGGATGCCTTCATCCCTGCACTCATCCATTACCTCAACAACCTTTGAAATCTTCTTATATTCCATCAAAACTCCATGTTCCCTTTCTTCTCTAGGCACCAACTTCATCTCTATCTGCATCTCTATCCTATACTATCATCTTCATATTCTGTTTGTTCTTGGTTTATCTTCATAGGCTTCTCAGCTTTCCCTCTTGGTTCTTCACATGAATCTTTCTCACCCTCTACTCTCTCCTCCAGGATCTTTATCTAATCCACATCTCTTTGAGCCCCTTCATAGGCTGGCTTCTCCACCATATTTTTTTCTACCTTGATGTCGACCTTGTCCTCTTCTTGTTCCCTTTGTCCTAGGAACCCCACTCTCTCAAACAAGAAACTAGTTGGCATCCTCCATGATGCTTTATCTTCCTCCAAAGATCTTAGTATTATTTGACTCCCACCATGCTTGAAGCTATATTTTTTCAATGCCCCATCATATAATGCATGTTTCTCTACTTTCCATGCCCTCCCAAGGTTCAAATGGAATCCTACCAATGGAATAACATCACACAAGACAACATCCTCATAGGTTCCAATGTTGAAATGAACATTTGCTTTCCTTCTAACCTCAACTTGGTTTCTATCATGTAATCCTTGTACCATGTAAGGTCTTCTATGCATTTTTTGTTGTAGACTCAACTTCTCAACCATTTCAACTGAGAAAAAAATGAAAAATGAACCACTGGAAATGACCATTTTACAAACCTTACCCATACATTTGCATTGTGTTATGAATTGTGAATATCCACGAGTCTCTCCTTTGTCCAAATCTGCATTCATGATATCTTCACCTTTTTTTACCCTTCAATATGACTTCCTCTACAAACTAAGATTCATCCAACCTTGAATTTCCACCATGGAATACTCTTAAAGGATAACTCAACTTTAAGGTTCAACAAGGGATTATAATTCTTCAAAATCTCAGATTGTCTCCTCCAACTCTTCTCCCCAAGGAATCTTCTAAGCTCTGATACCACCTGATGCAGAGGTGGTGGTTAGTGACCACATTGATAATGTCTAACAAAAATCCATCTCCTATTTGTAACAACTCCTCACTTCCAAAGCCCCCTCAAGGACTCACCTTCTAGGCTACCCCAAGTGCCCCTAGTGCTTCCCAAACACCATATCTTCACTCAAGACTTCAACCCTCATTTAAAATCCATAAACCATCTCCTTATGGCCTATCTACCATGTTCCATCAACCCATTTAGTCTGGATAACCAATCCCTTATCCATCTCTCACGTTTATCCCTTAAAGCTAGTAGCCCACACCAGTCACTATTTTTCCCTTTTCTGCAACTTTTCCCAAACAACTAAGGAAACTACAAAATGATTTAGATACTATTTTGGGATCTTTAAATCCTCCCCAAGATTTAGTATATAATCCTTTGGACCATACCCAAGATCCAATACTCATGTAACCCCCAAACAAGGCCTAATTCTCCTCATTTACAAAGAAACCCATAATTCCTCTCACTCCCATGACTCCAAAGGATGAAACAATATTTCTAGGGCTCATAAAATAAGACATTTCCAAGTATCCAAGGTTCTATCATCTATCTATGGCCTTAGCCACTAAACCCTTGGTTTTGGGGTCATACCATGAGGGTTCGATCAACAAGTCCACTCCAATCCACTCTAGGACAAAATAATTACACAAACATGCCAATTTATATCCCTACATGAAGGACCCATCACAAAACATCTTCAATCATGAAGTAGTCCACTTTCTAAATGACTGGTGTTGAATCAGGCTTGTTCACTGTCAGCAAACTACCACTATTTTATGGTTCTTCAAACAACTTCCTTTAATCCCTGCATAAGATACATATAGTACAAACATAAATTACATAGTTGGACTCTCCCACTAATCATAGTGACCACATGGGGTGGGAGAGTTACAACATGGTAGTAAACTTCAAACTCTTTAAACTGACTATATCCATGAATCAGAGAATAAAATAATAGAGAACAACTTTGTTTTATTGAATGAAAATTTTGTTACATTGATTGGTCGACTTACACCAACCCCACAGGTCTTTGAAACTCAAAAAAATCCCTTCTAAATAGCCAGACAAGGCTAATAACCCCCTGCATAACTGTAATAGTTAGTTATCTGACTGTTATCAGTTAGTTACAACTTAAAATCTGTTGAGATTTGTTGTCTAGTTGACACTAAAGTGTAAAATTTGACAAATTACAATCATTAAGTCTTCCACAACATTGTATTAACCTTTCTAAAGGTTCATAACCCTATCAAACTCCCTAAAAAATCTTATATCCCCTTACAAGCCTTACTAGGCCTAAATTGCCAACATGGGCAAACTATGACTTTTGGCAGTCTTAGTGCTTTTACAATATTTTTTTGGCTCTAGTGGACATATTACATTTATTATAGACCCTATAGGACTTTAGATTCCTTTTCTAGACTAGGATCAATAGAATGATCCTCATGATCCCCTTCTAGGTGCATTATAGCCTTATGATGTTATTTACCTCTATTACATTGCCTTTATAGTTTAGGCTCATTACATTAAGATGAATCAAATACAAAATGGATCATGGATCCAATTAAATTTTCTCTTGTTCTTTCAAGATCACTTGTCCTTCATGAGTCTACATCACTCTCCTCTCATTCTTTTTCCAGGGTGCCTTGCACCATGGTCATAGGCATAGATGATTGTCCACTTGCAAAAGAATTTGTTGTCATTGTCACACCTTGAGACCTCATTTCTGCTTCCATGTGTAATCTATGAACCTATGATTTCTCATCCTCCTTTATATTTTGACAAAGTTTAACTCCATGACATGTAACACCCAAGAAATGAGACCCTATGTCCATGTAGCTCCCTATAAAAGTTGTCTTGTAGACGTGACACTACGACACTCTACTCCCCCCTAAATTTTCACTTTTGGTATGAATAATTGTCTCAAGTTGGAGAAGAGGTTTCTTTTGTTAAGAGGGCCCTTTGAAAAATTTTACAAGACTTTTGAAGGGTACTCAAATGGATTTGATGGCCACTTTCCCCACCCCCACCCCAACCCCAACACTTCCATATACTGTGATGTTGAAACTCTTGCATTTGTTTGAGTTTCTTTCACTAACATTCTCACTG
>MU225022.1:3461972-3475236 GCA_018584345.1 Thuja plicata | reverse complement strand
ATCTCCTCAGCACGGTGGGGTGGACCTTTGTGGTTCCACACGGACGGGTGGTAGTGATTCTTTATCCATTGAGATTCGACGTCCTTGTACCAGGTGCTTGATGGTTTCTTGCAGATGAGCTCTTTATATTTCTTCATCATTTATTATGTAATTTGATTATTGTATATCTTGTATTAGAGTATCACATGTGATACCTAATCTGGAAATTGTAATAGTAAGTAGTTTAGAGTGATTACCACATACCCTGCAGCATGTGCAGTGGATGTGTGTTATAGTAGATTTATGGTTATCCATGAGATTTGTAATCATGGTTATGTAAGTTGTATTTGATATGATTTATTAGATGGAATCTTTTGTTATAATGTTAGTTGTGTTTTTCTTTAAGTAATTCAACGTCATGGGACCCTTGAGTCGTGTAATCTATGTGAGTGTAAGACATGTGTATAAATGGTAATCGCTTCCGCATGATTGTATGTTTCTTTATGTTAACTTAAAAAAAAAAAAAATTATTCAGTACACTTAGTGACATATTCTAGGTTAATTTCTCTTGGGTTCCCTGGCGGGGCGTTACATTACTTATCTTACTCAAGAAATTGTTGCTCCAGTACCAGATGGAAATATGCCTTCGATTCAACTTCTTTACACCTCCGTCAACTTTGCTCAAAGATTTTGTCTCCTTGAAATTAAATCATTTTTTGCAATATTTTTTTGGAGAAAGAATGAACACAAAATGAACTCAAGTATTTTTTAAAATGTTGCTAAAAGAGGGGATGGGTGGAGCATGGATGCTACTCCGGCCATCCCCTCTACATTTTTTCCTTCTCCACATTTTTGAGGTGTTTCCTAGTAGTTAGGGATGGCTAGGGACGTTTCCAAGCTATCCTCTCGTTTCCAGGACATCTCATGAATTACGATGCATCAAAAAGGGCTAGGGACGCATCCTTAGTTACTACTAGTTTTTTTGGGTTGAAAGGGCCTTTTAAAAATCTTTGGAGAATGAGACCGGGGAAAAGGGAACAGGTCAAAAAGGGCCGGTGATTTATCCTCGGTAAATACTAGTTTTTTGGGGGTTGAAAGGGCCTTTTGTAAATATTAGGAGAGAGTGAAGGATGTGCGAAATGGTGTTATGGAGTTCCAATGGAACTTTTTTTTGGATCTTTAGAATGAGAAGAAAGGTCTATTCTTGTTACTTCATTTTCTTCATGGCCCTCATTCACATTGTCATCATTGCTGTTAGTGCTCTTTTTTTGGGGCTTCTTTGTGATAGCAAACTAAAGCCAGAACATTTTTGAAGTTTAAAATTAAAACTAATTACAAACCCTTCCTAACATTTAAAAAAAATTAATAAAGGTAAAATGACATACTTTGACATTACTGTGTACACTTTCAACTTTCCTCAGTTTAGGGCTTAGGCAGCTAGGGTTCAAATTTTCAACTGTTATTCAAGCTGAAAGTTTAGGGCTTTAGTTTGGTATTGTCTAACATTGATAGGTGTACCTACCCCATAAACCTCCTTCCATGTAATTGGTAATAGCAATGGCATAGCAGAAATGAATGTCTTGTTAATGCGAAGGGTCAGAAATTTAGTGGAAGTTGTTGGATGTGAAATAATTCTACCCTTGTTTTAGAGTTGTCATGTTTACTATCACAAAAGAAATTTTCTGTATTATATTGATTCAAATTGATTTGTTGGAATAGATTTTACACATTTCTGATGTGGAAGTCAAAGAAACCAAACTAATGGGTGATACACCAATCATCATTGTTGCGGTGAGTTGATTCCTTGAATGCAATTATTTGATCTATAGGTTTGCATTTTTGAAGTCATTTGCTGAAATTTTGAAACATTTATATTGATTTTTTGGGAATGTGTTAAGTGGTTTATTCACTTATTTTCTTGTATACTCTAGTTCCAGACACAACAAAATTTTTGCGTGAGAGACAGAAGTGGTAAAATCACACATGGTGGAAAGGTAAAATATGAGATGCCATCTAGAAATTTCTATTTATAAATTATCATATTAACAACTAGAGAAGCATCGTGGTGGATATATCTTTGATTAATTTAAAGGTTTATTAATTTGACAAATTGGCCTTGGTAGGACGATATTCACATCGTATATTATGCATGGGCAATGCAATAGATGGATTCTAGAAAAATGACAAAAGTTGTAATATATCCTACATGGAGGTTGAGGGAGATGCAACAATTGGGAATTCAATCCCTTATTTAATATTTTGTTTACACTTCCAATAAAGTATGAGTTATGTCAGTATATTTCATATCTTGGTTTAAATTACTGAAATTAAAAGGTGTTATAGATCTTAAATATCTTTTAGCCATATTGTTGGTGGGAAAGTTCTAGATGGGATTGCATTTCCATTGTTCCAAGCGCTGATAAGAAAATTCCATCACCATTATTTTTTCATTTTACATCTATTTTTGAGTGCTACATTCAAATATCAGTTGTATCACCAAATGCCTAGGTGCATTTTCTTATATAAAATCTTTTTGCTATCACTCAAAGATTTGACAGGTTTAAACTAAATTGGAATATTATTGTTTAATCAAAGAAATCACAGGAAATTTCCTCTAAGATCCTTGTTTGGAAAGGAGACTTTAGATGAAGGTGGACCTTTGTTTGAAGGTGTCTTCCTTGATTACTATTAGGTTTAGTTGATTTAATATTAATCTATATAATAAAATTTAAAGGGAAAAACAAATTTTTCAACACGAATCTTTAGCAAGTGCTTAATACGATTCTGAATGAAGTGTTGTGAATTTGACCTAAGCTAGTTCTTGAAGAAGTGATGTGTAAGAATAATGATTGGTAGTGGTTGAATTGCACGAGGTGTAGAAATTTCACTCTGAATTCTCTCCAGAGAATGCCACAATAGTACAACACAATGTGATGATGGTGTTTTTTTTAATATATACTTGTTCCCTTTGTATACATTTAGCTAGTAAGAGTTGTATGCAAAATCTGATTGAATAAAAAAACCTATTAGAATCAATAAAGGTTCTCTTAAATAGGTATAAAAAAGGTCGCTGCAACTTTTCTCATTTTGGAAAGGGTACATTATCAAATTGGATCAAAACCTAGAGCCTACATATTTGTTCAAGGAAAATAAATTATATTGGAAAAGTTTGCATGGTGGAGCTATATGTATATAAATGGTGACTGGCAGAGGTTGGGTTTCATGAGGTACATAAGTGTGAGGAAAATTCTATAGTACTTTAGAATGATGTGATGGTGTTGTTTTATTTTGCATGTATACTTTTTCACTACACGTTGATTTTTCTAGTGAATGATGAATGACATTCCAGCACCCAAGGTTCTTTTAAACATGCATGACAAAAGTCGCTGGAACTTTTGTTATTTTGGGTAGGGGCTACAATCAAAGTTGATAAAACCCTAGATTTTGGCCAAAGAAATGTTATTTAAGTCATGGATTTGTTATTGGAAATTCTTGGATTGATAACACTTTATATGAAAAATCGATCTTGTTTAATTTAACGAAAATTTATAGGTAGATAACATTGTCATCTATGCAAACATTGTTAGTCCTTTGTTCTTGTCATTGATAACACTGTTGTCTTTTTTTCTCATTGCTAAACCGGAACTTCACATTTTACATTAGTTATTTTTTGGCTTGTTAATACAAATCAATCTTCATTTATTAGCATAGCCAACCAAGCTATATACTATATTCCAGTATGCACGTTTATTTAGCTTTTGAAATATTTTCACTAGTACAAGAATCAAGATATTTAAGTGGGGATGCGTAATATAAGTATTGAAAGTGAGAGTTTACTAATGTGCATAACCAAATGTCTGGACATGACCAACCACCAAACTTGATTCGATTAAGAGAGTGTAAGACATAAAACAATTGCACTTCTGCTACTGGGCTAGGAAATTCAGTTTTTGTGAGGGAACTTTCCTCTACAGTGAGAATATTTTAAAGTCGAGCTAAATTAACTAGTAGCTGATCTCGAGCATTATTAAGGATGATCTTTTTAAAATACTAGTTTTTGATTTGAGGAAAAAACTCATTTGGCAACAGACAGCTTAGCAACAAAATAAAAGGTAACCAAGGCTTACTTTAATATTAATGAGGTCTACAACGTGTCAAAAGTGAGGAAATCTTATGATAATTAGCAACAATTTTACTCTGCTATTGGGGGATTTTAATATGTGGATTATGAGTGGAAACAATATTATTTGAGTGGTTTTGAGGGCAAGTGCCACAAGAAAATTGTAGATTTCTTAATGCATTTGCACACAGTCAGTGTACATAAACAATTTTGGAATGCACAAAGCTCTAAGATCGGGGAGACCTAATTTTTGAACCTCAATGAAAAAGTGTCTTGAAAGTGGAAGATGCTTGGCTAGATTTAAGTTAATTATTACCTCAAATATGATCCGAGTATTTCTCTCTTGAATAGTGAATGGAGAAACATCAACGAGGAGTAACGAATATGTGAATAAGAACGATCTTTGGAAGAAATATATTTGTATTGGTGAAAATATGATATGTTATGTCTGAAGGTTAACATTTTTAATATGGGAAAAATTGTAGTAAGTTAGCATGTAGGATGTGAATTGGTACGAGGGATCCTTAATCTCTTGAGGTAGGCACACATATTAACCTTGACAAATTTTGTGAAGCATTCATCTAATCATGAATGTGACACCATTGATTGTATTAACATCTGATTACAGATGCATTTTCAATAGTGAATCATGTGAAATATTTTCATGTATATACTTTGATCTTTTAATGGTCAGAAGTCTAGGAGAGTCAGCTTTGTTGTTTTGGTCTTCTATAATTCATTTATTCTCTTATTCAAGGAGATGATAAGCATCACCATATATTCAATGGTCTATTAAACAACTATTGTTAGACTTGCATGCCCATCTTTGATGTTTTTTAAGGCTTGACACTACATATTTGAGTGTATTTTGATTCCATTATGTGGTACTCAAAATTATACACCGTTTCTTTTTGTGCTTCTTTAGATCTTTCCTACATTTTTGTTTTACATCAAAGCTTATGGAGTTGATTCTTAATTGAGAAATATGAATCTCTTGGCTCTCCATAGAGTATTAGTTATATACATATTTTGTTGATGGCACATGTGGGCTTCTTACCCCTAAATATGTTTGCGTAAATTATCTAAATAGATGGTCCTTATTTGAGCAATACGAACCTTGGCTCTCCACAACATATTAGTTATGTATTTTTTTTATTATGTTTACATGTGGCTTTTTACCCCTTATGCTTTTCCAACTTAGTTATAATAAAATATTTTTTCTCTTTGTTATTTGAAGGAAAGGTATTCAAGTAAATATTCCATTGGTTTTGTCCATGACCCTTTTCATTTTCTCACGATGTTAATGAAAACAATCTTAGGCCACCTAGTAGCTTCCAATTGTACAATTATTTTTAGCTTCCATGTGGTCATTTATTTTTAAGTAACTTATGAGATGCACCATTTCAATGGCTTTAGTAGGTGCAACCCCCATTTTACTTGACATAATTTCATATGGAATTGTACCTTATATTTTGAACTTGCTTGTAGTCAAGTATTTTTGAACTCTCAGATTTTTCCATTTAAAATTTGATGTCATGCTAGTTAACAATTCACACCAATAGAGTTTTTTTTATTGGAAATATTAACCTATGAGCATGGTAACCAAGTATGGGAAATGAGCACACCAACCCATCAAAGGTGGGCACAAAACATCATTAACATTGTTTATTTGGGCCAAAGTGGGGATTTGATTAGTGGCTGAACCATTAACAATGCAACCACAACCATTACACCACAAGAGGATCCCCCACACCCTTAGAGTGTTACTAGAGGCACTAAGAGCCTAAAAATAATTTGAATGGTTTTCTTGTTTCATAACTCTGTGTATCTATATTTATTTTTGAGAGGATATGTTGCGTTCCAACTCGCCAAAGTTTTCTTTTTTCTATAGCCCTCCCAATTAAGCTTGTCATTGAGGTCAATCCCAAGATATTTGTACTCAAGTTACTATTTCAAGAGCGTTGCCTTCAAAGTATAATTTATGCTAGTTTCTCTTTTTTTTATTGGTAAAAATCATGATTTTGGTGTTGGTGGTATTAACTTGCATCGCCACTGCTCTACATAAATGTTCAAGGGCATATAAACATAATTATTCAAGGGAATATAAATGCTCTTGCAACCTGTGAGCTGATTTAGCAATCAAAATAAGGTCATCAACATATAAAAGAGGCTTGACCACCTTTCCATTTTGACTATTTTCAAGTTTGTCGATATATAAATTGAAGAGAGGAGGAGATAGGGGGCACTTTTGTTTGACCCTAATGCTACCCCTTAATTAAAATTCCCACTAAATTTATGATTTTAACTTAAAATTCTTCATGAAGCCTATGAACTATTTCTCTTAAATATAAAAGAACTTAAGTTCTTCCATGCTACAACAAACAATATCTCCCCTTTATTCTCAAACATTTTCATTGATGTGCCTCAAAGTGATTCTATGATCGATCATAGAGTGCTCAGCCTTGAACTTTCTTAACCTTTTACTTATTTTTCTTTGTCTTTTGCATATTTTTGGATATTGTTTTTTCAACCATATTACAAAAGTCAACAAAATAACAAAAAAATATTCCTTTTCTTCCTAAGCTTTTTCATTGACATGCCTCAATGTGACTCTATGATACTGTAGAGCGCTCAGGCCTAAAACTTGACCTTAATTTTCTTTCTGCACAGTTGTTGATTTCTTTTTCAATCATAATACTATCAATTTCACAACCAAGGGGTTGATAGTTGTGGCTCTGTAATCACAAGGGATATTAATATCACTATTCTTAAATAGAAGTATCTCTAAGTTGGTTGTCCACTTTTTTTGAAAGCCTTGCAAAATGATGTTGAAAATTTTCATAATGTAAAAAAATTAATTGGGTTTTGTATGCCCAAATTTTTAATGCCAATATAAATTTCATGTAAGGTGGAAATATCTGTAGTAGCATTGACCAAGGGAGAGGGATCTACATTTGATTTCTTCTCGTAAAGTTGTCTTTCATATTCAAAATCATTGATTAGTTGAAATGTCTTTTATTTTTCTTCTTTCATGGTTTAAGATCCTTCCAAAAAAGCTTTGAGTTATCCTTTCCAAGGCAGATTAACTCTTTTTGTCTTGTGCTCATGAATTGAACTTTTTTCTTTCATCAACTTGTTAAAGTTTGGTAGACCTTCTTGCACCTAACTACTAGGCGCTTATGATATACTTCCGGTTCACCTATAGTATACTAAGTTGTTATGTCCTCACACTAGAGGAACTTAGGATACACAGTAATATACCTACTATTGTTACTCTCTCTTGGACCGTCTCTTCCATATTTTAAACCATTGACTAGTTAAAATGTCATTAACCTTCCAATTAGTTTTTCCAAGGTAGATTAATTCTTATTGTTTTGTGCTCATGAATTCAATTTTCTTTCTTTCTGAAAATCTACATCTACAACTTAATATTTATCATGTGCTTGTTTGAGTCTTTCAAACTTTTTACAATTTCACATTCCTCATCAAACCAAACATTAACAAGAAAGTAATTATCTTTGATTCCTTATTTTTTGTACATTTCCCAAGAGCTCCTTGAATTATATTTGTTAACTCATAATTATTGAGGCCTTGTAGATGAATTTTATCCTTTTTGATTAATGTCTCTATGGTTGGCTTGAAGGTCAAACAATTTTCTTGTGTCAAAATAGGTCTACACTTTGGAGAGATTGCCAACAACATTGAGTCTTCTTATCAAGTTTACCCTTCTCATACCAAGATAACATTAAGTAAATTAGGTTATAGTTTGATTGTAAATCCCAAATATGCTGACTAATAATAACATCCTCTATCCTTCTAGTCAATCTTTGCAAGAAATATGTATGTTAAATGATGCTTCATGTGTATGTATTACATGTATTTTTTTTATTTCTTCCATCTATCCAAACTATTCCAAATAATTAAGCTAAAGCCACCACACAGAGAAAACAATTCCTCCCTGTTACCCCTACTTTTGAAACTTGGCCAAATTTTAGACTTTTAGATAGTGATCCCTCTGACCTGATTATTCTTTATATATGTCCTTTGATATCCTGTGTGTTTTGATGGAAATACTTTAATCTCAACCTTATAAGTTAGTGGATATCACTTTTGGAAGCAAATGAAAAACTCAGATTTTATAAAGTGCATGAAAGAGACCCATTACCCATCACATGTATTTTCATAAGGAAACAAATGAATCATAAGAACTTTGGAGGGTTGGAATGATCTACATCAAGGAAGATGGATGCAGTAGGGGTAGTAAAAAACTCTAAGTTTGAGGCTTAATTAGAGGAATATGAAAAAGAAATATCATATATGAGACATATTTTGGACCACAAAAATTTCATTGGAGGATGATGTACCTGACGTGGTTCAAAAGTTCTTGTCTTTCCCGTGGTTCCAAAATCCACTATGAAGGGTGAGTTTGAAATAAGTTTGGGACATGTTTGAGTTGACCTACTGGTAGAGAATTTGTACTCTTGAAAGGGATGTCACATGTTCAAATCCCATTGGGGTAGGGTATGTATGCCTCGTAAACATATGGCTAGCATAGTGGACTATGAAAGGACCTTTCCTTTCCTTTCCTATTGTTAGAAAAGTCAGGCTGATCACCAAATCAAAAAGCATTTACCAATTTTGGAATCCAAATAACACATCAGAGGATCAGGGTTTGACTGAAATGTGGTTTCAAAGTTACATTCTTAAAATCTACTTCTACAACTTAATATTTATCGTGTGCTTTGATTCCTTATTTTTTGACTGAAATGTGGTTCCAAAGTTTCATTCTTAAAATCTACTTCTACAACTTAATATTTATCCTATACTTTGATTCCTCATCAACCAAACATTAACTAGAAAGTAATTAGCTTTGATTCCTTAATTTTTGTACATTTCCCAAGAGCTCCTTGAATTATATTTGTTAACTCATAATTATGGTGGCCTTGTAGATGAATTTTATCCCTTTTGATTAGCCTCTCTATGGTTTCCTTGAAGGTTAAACAATTTTCTTGTGTCAAAATAGATCTACACTTTGGAGAGATTGCCAATGACATTGAGTCTTCTTATGAAATTTCCCCTTCTCATACCAAGATAACATAAAGTAAATTGGGTTATAGTTTTATTTTAAATCCCAAATATGCTCGCCAATAATAACACCCTCTATCATTCTAGTCAATCTTTGCAAGCAAAATGTATGATAAATGATGCTTCATTTGTATGTATTACATGTAATTTTTTTTGTTTCTTTCATCTATCCAAACTATTCAAAATAGTTAAGTTGAAGGCACCACACAAAGAAATCAATTCCTCCCTATTACCCTTGTTTTTGAAAATTGGCCAAATTTTAGAATTTCAGATAGTAATCTCTTTGACCTGATTATTCTTTATATATGTCCTTTGATATCCTGTGTGTTGCTGAATATCACTTTTGGAAGAAAATGAAAAACTCAGATATAAAGTGCATGAAAGAGACCCATTACCCATCACATGTATTTTCATAAGGAAACAAATGAATCATAAGAAATTTAGAGGGTTGGAATGATCTACATCAAGGAAGATGGATGCAGTAGGGGTAGTCAAAATCTCTAAGCCTGAGACTTAATTAGAGGAATAAAACAAAGGATTATCATATATGGGCCATATTTTGGACCACTAAAATTTCATTAGAGGATGAGGTACCGACGTGGTTTAAAAGTTCTTGTCTTTCCCGTGGACCCGACAACCACCATGAAGGGTGAGTTTGAAATAAGTTTGGGAGATTCTTGAGTTGGCCTAGTGGTGGAGAACTTGTACTCTTGAAAGGGAGGTCACAAATTCAATCTCATTAGGGTAGGGTTATGTACTCGTAAATATATGGTTGGTATAGCTGACTATGAAAGGACATTTCCTTTCCTTTCCTAATGTAGAAAAGTCAGGAAGATCACCAAATCAAAAAGAATTTACCAATTTTGAAATCTGAATAACACATTGGAGGATCAGGGTTTGACTGAAATGTGGTTCCAAAGTTTCATTCTTCTGCGGTTTCCCAACCTCCGAACATATGGTGAACAAAAGAGGTGGTTAGGCTACTATTACAAATATTTTTGGTAAAGCCATGATTGACATTATGATTAGAATTGGGGACCTCCAAGAATTCCTAAACCAAGTCAAAAAGTATAAATGTCTATATATGATGCTGATTTATTGACCGTATGTATAGTCAGGTGGTAGGAAAAGTTCCAAAAATACAAAGATCCCTAAATGATAGAGAGGTTTTCATTGACTTGGATATCATTTTGAAGAAATTTTAAATGTTGATGTTCCAAAATTAAAGAATTCAAGCCAATGAATGAGGTGGGCACTCACACTCATTTTTGGGACCCGACTATTAATGAAAAAAGTATCATAATAAGGCTTGGAATTTGCTTAGAGTTTGAGATCGTTGAGCCTTAGTTTTTATTGCGCCGTGCAACCCAAGATCAGAATTAAAGGTGTAACTGCAAGTAGTGCTTCTAATTTATTTGACATAACTTAGAGTGAGAGAAGAGCCCGTATCTATGATCTCACCATTTTATCCTAATTTGTGGATCAATTCACAATTTGTATCGGAAGAGGGGAGTAAAAAACCTGTTTGTCAAGTTCACCAAATTTTCAATCCCATCCATATGGATAAACTAAATAAAATAGTTTGTCCCATGATTGAGAAGTATGAATCCAAAGACATTAATGCAAAAATATTCTCTATGTAGAGTCGATATGGAAAGTTGTCACCTGACTCAAACTATTAGCTATTTTATCTTTCAATTTAGGGCTGTTGATGACAATTATTCAATTGTGTATTGTCATTGATGTTTACACAAGTATAGTGATGTTTACACAAATGTCTAATCCTATCCAAGCATCATCAGTCTCCGCCAAGATCTCTTAGGAATTGAAGAAGACCAAAGTGATTTTCAATTCTAACCGAGTTCACTCGGGCATTACAGTTTTGGTCGGGCATTGAAGGATTTTAGTATTGATTGAGTTATGCTTTTAGTGACAGCCGACTAACAACAATTTATATTTTATGGATAATTGATTGTATGAAGCTAAAAAACATGATTTTTATTATTTATTTGGAAGGATATTAAGGTTGAATTGACAAGGCTTATCATATATATAAAAGGTCAAGTTTGGATCGAACAGTGTGTGAGGATATATGTTTTGTGATATGAAGAGTGAAGGTGAAATCAGATGGGATTCTGATTGAGTACAAAACATATAGAGCTGCAAAAGAATATCCGATCAGTGAGGATCAAGTAATTAAAATCCAAATCAGAGATCTAAATCAACATAGATAGTTGGTTATAAAAATAGGTCAATCTATTGCTATTCTCTAACAATTGTAGCAGTGAACAAAATCTCTTAATAGAGTAGACTTAATAGTCTTTTGTAAATCCTCTCACAAGGTGACATTTCTACATTGAAGTGTTTTAAGACTTCTAACAAGGCCATTCCTTATAGGGTGATTAAATCCTCTAATAGGGCCACACCTAATAGTGTTTTATTGTAACCTATAACAGGGTTGGCTCCTAACAAAGCTCACTTCAAAAGAGTGAAAAAAATGACTAGTTGCAATTGGTGGTTTTTCCCATATTGGGTTTCCACATTAAATCTTGGTGTTATCTGTGTACATTTCATTTTCTTTATGGTTTATGTTTATGTAATTAATTACTAATGGATAATAAAATTTAATATCTTAAGATATTCTATGTTAACTGAGTGACAGTGGAATATCTATGTTAACCAAGCAACAATCATAAATTTGTTTAAGACATCTAAGGGACTTGGATTTGTTTTTATGGTAACTGGTTCATCCCTCCCCTCTTAGTTACTCAACTCATTTCCAAAAATTGGTATCAGAGCTGCAAGTGCTTATAGGGAAGGTTTAAAGGCCTAAGCAAAAGATCATAAATGTCTTATAGAAGGGAGATCCCCAAGCTTAACAAGGACAACTTTGTTGCATGACAAGATTTGATGAGGCTACATCTATCTACTATTGGAGATACTGGTTTGCAATTCTTGGATCATAGGTATGTGGAACAACCGAGACCTTTGACTATGGATCATACGTGGATATGAAGCATCATAACATAATGATGATTGATATAGCCTCTGCACTCAGCTATTATGAATTTGATGAAATCAAGGACTGTCCTATTGCCTTTGATATGTAGAACAAACTGCATGATATTTATGGAGGAGATGCAAATGTAAAGAGAGCCATAGTAGAAAGTCTCAAAGGTCAGTTTGATCTAATGAAAATGAAAGAAGGAAAATAAATTACAAAGTACAGTGAAAGAATCAAGAAAAGTGTAAGTGCAATCAGAGCTGCTAGTGATGAAGATAAAGATGAAATGGTTTATGTAATACCCACCTCTTAAGTTGCTTTTCAGTTTGTGGATGCCAAACTCTTTTAGGCATTTTGGATGTATGTGTTGATTTAATCAGATGGTTTAGATGATATTATGTGTTACATTTCAGTATGTTATTGATCCGCTATTAGTATGTTATATCTTTTATGTATATGTGATTTATGGTTGTTTTATGATGCTTATGTATATGTTAGGATTTCATTTAGATTATAGTTTTCTGACAATACTGACCTTAGATTTATATGCACATGGATCACTGTATGTTTTCATTACTGTTTGATGTGCTTGGTATGGTATGGGACAGAGTCGTAGTTACTTGCTTTGGCGAGATCCACATGATAACCTAGTCTCAACCATTGTTTGCCATATGATATATGCATGTATGTTTGTCTTTGTGATGTCAAGTTTGCAGGTACCAGGCTACGTCTTCCCTGAATTGGCAGGAGTGAGCGTGCCCTATCGCATTAATCTCAATGGTAAGAGAGGGGAGATAGTTTTCAAGTCCAAATCTTATCCTAAACCAAATTGTCCAAGTTAGTGGACAAGTATCTGTTTTGACTACCCTGACCGAATTTGTATAGTTGATAGGAATTCGTGTATCCCTTTCCTTGAGCATGATTGATTTTGCATGTTTTCGATTTCAGTTGCTTGATGTGATTATGTGGGTGTTAAATCATGTTATTTATTTAATTGAATATTATTGCAATTAATTATTAAATATAGGGTATTTAATTAATTGAAAATTAAATTAAATACCTATGTTTAATTGAAA
>MU225022.1:3419249-3430074 GCA_018584345.1 Thuja plicata | reverse complement strand
TTGTTAGTAATAACTGAGAGGGGGGGGGGGTGAATCAGTGGCCTCAAAAATTTATCCTTTAAACTTTAATCCACCAATCAATACACCTTAGATTATTAAGTCCCTACAAGATGCATGCCTTGAAATAATTAACTGTTTGTCAGTTTACCTTGTCTGTCCTTATTCTCCTTGATTATCGATAAGCAATAAAACTTATTTACCGATACTCAGTAAATATGCAGAGTATACCAATCAATCTAGAAATGCATATGTGAAATGTAAAATAATAAAGTAATAAACCATACACACATAACACAGATTTTAACGTGGAAACCCTATTAAGGGAAAAAACCACTGGGACCGGTACCCCAAATTTTCACTCTTCTGAAGTGAGCCCTATTAGGAGCCAACCTTGTTAAAGGTTACAAACACACTGTTAAGTGCGATCTTGTTAGAGGATTTTCTATACATAGGTTGTCACTTAGTGTCTGGCATCTATTTTGCTACCATCCTTGAATCAACCTTCTTCTTAGACTGTCAATAGGCTTGAGGTAAATCTTTCTACCATCCTTGAATCAACCTTCTTCTTAGGCTGTCAATAGGCTTTATGCAAATCCAATGCTACTTTCATGAATCAACCTTTTTGGCAATCTGTTAGGATATACCTCAATTATAGAAGACTGTTAAGTCCTTCTCTATTAAGAGACTTGATGCTTCAATGGTTAAAATAAAACACTATGACCTATTTCTAATGCAACTTTGAATTGTAGATTTTCAGATCTATTAAGTACAATACCTCTTTGATCAATGTATCAATTTAATTTGTTTTTCTCCACACTTTCTTCTCTATGATGTTGTGCTTCACTATTCATCGGTGTCTGCAGAATTCTTTAACTCTCCCTTAGTTTGATTGATCAGCACTGTATGAAGTTTATCCTTCACCAGTTTCTCTTTAGCATCCTCTTTCTATTAACTCCCCTTCTGTGTATCTGATGGCTTATGGAAATGAATTATGCTTGTCTTTTATATAGACATGATATTCCTTAATTATTGATTCTTGATTCTTGATTCTTGGTGTGAAAAACAATCCAGCCAAATTGATTTACAACTTTAACTCCTGATTTATCTCGTAGTTATCTTATTGCCAACTGTATAAATCTTCTTTAAATTAATTACTTAATTGTGGTTGAATAAAAAAAATAAAACAACCAGTTAAGTCTATCCTTAAGCTCTGCCAGCTAGATATTTTGTCATTTTCTAAACTCTCTGTTATGTTGGTCAATTCTATAGTTCATCATCGATGACAACTGCCAGTTCCATCAGTGTAACTCTAGTTAGCTTCGGGATCTCTGTCCATCGGGAAACACTTTCTCCTATTCATTGGGCATCCTATGATTCTACTTTGTCAGGAAACACTGTCTTCTGCTTGTTGAGTATCACTGTGACCTTTTTCTCTGTCTTTACTGATAGTGTGCACTCCATCGGTGTTGTCTGCCACTTAGTGAATACTTGACTTTTATGCATTGCTGAAAGAATAATCATTGTTCCATTGATTCTCTGAAGTCTTTGGCATTATATACATGACTGTACATATGATATCAAGTTGACATCAATGAAAATACAAACCATTAACTGATTTAATGTTTTGCATCATCTTCAACTTAACATTATCAAATATTTAATCAGTTACATGTCATCAATCTCTCCCTTTGGCATTGATGGCAACATACTATATTATCACACTATGCTATTTCTAATACAATATGAAATACAATTGTTGAGATTCATCAAATTACCAAATAGTTTGTTTTGATAACTGATAGAAATGTCTGACCACTGGTAAGCTCTTTTTTAGCTTAAATTTGATTCTTGTCTCTTTTTGTGTTTCTTCTTTTGATGTGTTTTGTCCTCTGTTTGTGTCAATTTCTCTCTTTTGACTATTCTTCTTCTTTGATGTCTCTATCTTTTATTAGTAACTCTCCCTTTGTATTTGATTTCTTCATACAAATTCTCTCCCCGTGGATATGATTTTTTCCTATTTGGAGTAATCTGATAATAAATAGTTTTTGATGATAATATGGAACATTCTCTCCCTTTGACAACAATGCCAAACAAATATTTTACAAATATCTGACATTCATGTCAAAAAATTATTTTCTTCTATCCATAATATATTCCTTGAATTTCCTTTATCCATCATCAATACAACAATATGCTCTGGTGCTCGTTTCTGATATATACCTTTCTATTTATAGATGTAACTTTTAAGTTCATCTTTTGCTTGCATCAATCATGAATGATATTCTGATAATATATGGCCAATGTAGCCTTCAGTCCTTTACTGACTGGTAGACATGGGTTTGAACCCTAGTCTCTTTCTCAGGTACTCAAATGTATCCTTGGGCAGTGGCTTGGTGAAGATATCAGCTAATTGTTCTTTTGATTGCACATATTCAAGTATCACCTCTTTTTCTTGAACTTGTTCTCTTAAATAATGATACCTGATGGCAATGTGTTTAGTCTTTGCATGCATGAATAGATTCTTGGAAATGTTTGTTGCACTTGTGTTATCACAATAGATAATCACTAGTTCTGAGCTCTTCATATGCATAACTTCTAGCAACTGTTTGATCCATGCGATATTTGAGCAGTTTGCAGCAGCAGCAACATATTCTACTTCCACAGTAGACTGAGAGATGCATCCTTTCTTCTTGCTAATCCATGTGACAAGTCTGTCACCCATAAAGAATGCTCCTCCAGTTGTGCTCTTCTGATCATCAATATTTCTAGCCCAATCAGCATCAGTAAACACTTTTAGTTCAAATTTGCCTTCTCTTCTATACCATAAGTCAAATTCCTCAGTATTCTTTAGATATCTTAAGACTCTCTTTATAGCAGTCATGTGTGATTCCCTAGGGTTAGTAGAAAATCTAGCAATAATTCCTACTGCATGTGCAATATCTGGTCTAGTGTGTACAACATACATGAGTTTTCCTATAATTGATTTGTACAAAGGCTGATTTACCTCTGTTGTCTTGTATTCCTTTGTTAATTTGCATCCAGTAGCCATCGGTGTTCCAACAGGTTTGGAATCTTCCATCTTGAATATTTTCAGGACCTCTTTTATGTATTTGGACTGTGTAATTAAAATACCTTCACTTTGTTGAATGATCTCTAGATCAAGAAAGAACTTGATCTCACCAAACATAGACATCTCAAACTCTTTGCTCATTTCATCATCAAATGATTTTCATAGCACATCATTGCCTCCAAATATGATGTCATCAACAAATATTTCAGCAATCAAAGTGTTAGCATTAGTATCTTCTTTCAAATAAAGATTATTGTTTTCATTGGTCCTTGTGAATCCAATACTTATTAGATAGGAATGAAGTCATTCATACTAGGCTCTGGGAGCTTGCTTCAAACCATACAAGACTTTGTGAAGTCTACATACCATGTTCCTCTTGTCTAGATCCATAAACCCTTCTGGTTGTTCAATGTATACCTCTTCTTCAAGTATTCCATTTAGAAATACTAACTTGACATCCATTTGATATACTTTGAATCCTTTATATGCAACATAAGAAAGTAGTATTGTTACTCCTTCTAGCCTAGCAATGGGTGCAAAAGTTTCTCCATAGTCTATACCTTCCTCTTGTGCATACCCCTTGCATACTAGTCTTGCTTTGTTCCTTGTGACTTCTCCATTCTTGTTCATCTTATTCCTTAATATCTATTTAGTACCAATGACATTATTGTCATCTGGTGTTGGCACAAGTGACCATGTTTTTTTCTTCTTAATCTGTTCAATCTCATCATTCATAGCACTTATCCATTCTTCATTATATAGTGCAACATTGATAGATTTTGGCTCAAACTCACAACTTAAACAATTTGAGTTTAAGGACTTACTTCTTGTTCTTGTACTACCTTTCTTGTCTCCTATGATTTGGTCCTTTGGATAGTTCCTTCTTACATATCTTGCAAGTATAGGTACAACTCTTTGTGTATTAGTTTGATCTTCATTACCTTGCACATTATTTTGATCATTATCCTGACCGTCGGTAACAGTATTCTGACCGTCAGTTGCAACATTCTATTGTTCTGGATTTAAGCACTGTTGCTCGGGTAGAGTTAAGGGTTCTTCACAATATACAAACTTGTTTGTAGTCTTCTAGTTCTTTTGTGCTTTCCAGCTCATTCTTTTCTACAAATTCATCAATCTTTATATTTTCACTTTCAACTATTTTGTTAGAAGCCTTGATTATACATTTAAAAGCTTTGCTTTTGGTAGAATACCCCAGAAAAATACCTTCATCACTTTTGGCATCAAGCTTTCCATTTCTATCATCCTTTAAGACATAACATTGACTAGAAAATATTTTGAAGTAACTTACATTGGGTGTTTTACCATACCATAGCTCATAAGGAGTCTTCTTTGTGTCCTTTTTCAATTATACTCTATTAAGTGTATAAACAGCAGTGCTGATAGCTTCCCTCCAGAAGATCTAGGTGATGTCCTTCTCTATCATTAGTGTTCTTGCACAATCAACTATTGATCTATTTCTTCTCTCATCAATCCCATTTTGCTGTGGTGTTCTTGGTGCAGAAACCTATCTTTTTATACCATGCTCATTATAGAAATTAGTGAATTCATCTGATATAAATTCTCCTCCTCTATCTGATCTTAAACAATCTTAGATCCTTACCACTTTGTTTTCTACCATAGCCTTATACCATTTAAACATTTTGAATGCTTCAAATTTTTCTTTTAGAAACATGACTATCATCATTTTAGTGTAATCATCAAAAAAGAGAATAAAATATCTATCTCCATAATAAATTTTTGTCCTCATAGGTCCACATAAATCAGTATGGACTAATTCTATAATATCTTCAGATGTATGGGATTTACTTTTGAAACTAGACTTTGTCATTTTACCTTTTTGACAATTTTTGCACATGATGTTGTCTGACTTTGTCATCGTCGGTAAGCCTCTTACACTTCTTCTTTTGCTTATTTTCATCATGTTGTCAAAATTCACATGACACAATCTTTTGTGCCACAACCATATGTCTTCATTTTTGGTCATTAAGCAAGTGGTGTTAGTATCATTCAGATAGAATAAGTTACCTTTGGTCTATTCATCGGTACCAATCAGTTTTCCTAATTCATTGAAGATCTTTGCCTTCTTGTTCTCAAATGCTACTCTGTGAGCTGAATTATTTAGCTAAGAAACACTCAACATATTATAATTCAATCCTTTTACCCAATAATCATTTTCACATTTAACGAGGTTATTCAGCATTATTGTTCCTTTACCTTCAACCAGACAAGGTGTATCATTTCCAATTCTTAATGTACCACCATTATAGTATTCAAAAGTGTTAAAATTTTCTTTGTCATCGGTCATATGATGAGTGCAGCCAATATCTATAATCTAGATATCATTCTTACTAACCTTAGATATGAGTGCAGTTTCTTCATACCTTTCATCTTCATCTGAATCATCTTTCACAGCTACAAATACCATCTCGATGTCATGATCAGGTTCGGTGTCAGTATCTTCATCTTTACAAGCAGCTAGGTAGCTGGCCTTCTTGCCTTTATCCTTGTAGTCTCAGGTATCCTTTCTTTCTGATCGTTTGTAACCTCTGTAATCTTTGTTATCACCTCTATTAGACTTCTTCTCAAAAGATCTATCATCACTTCTGTCATCTTTTCTTCTGTTAGGATATCTTGTAGAAAAGTGTCCAATTTCTTTACAATTATAACATACAAGTGGTAAATTTCCTTTGTATTTACCTTTGCCTCTATGTATTCTTCTAACCATTAGTGCTTCTATTTCATCTAGATCTTCTTCTTCACTTTCACTTTCACTGTCCTTTCTAGATGAGCATCTATGATTGGATTTGCTTATTTTCATAGAAGACTTAAATGTAGACTCTAAACTTGGTAAGACACTATTGTCAAATTTATTCATCTCAAATGAAATTAGTCTACCAATTAGGCTATCAAGAATAACTATATTGTTTGCTACTACTCTCATCTCTTGAATAGCATAAACTCTAATAGCATATATAGGTAATAAGGTTCTTAATATTTTACTTACCACTGTCTCCTCTTCAAGTGTACCTCCAACACCTCATATAGCATTGACTACTTATTTTATTCTTGTGCTATACTGTGTGATGTTTTCACCTTCTTTCATTCCAAGATCATCAAATTTTCCTCTAAGGATTTCTTCCTTGGCTCTCAGAACATTTGTATCACCTCCATGTACAAGCTTCAGTTTGTCCCATATTTTCTTTGCAGTTGTGCAGTCCTTGACATCTTCAAATTCAACATTAGAGAGTGAGGAAGAAAGATCTATAACCATATAGTTATGCTCATGCTTCACTCTCAGTTGATCTACTATCAATGGTCCTATAGGAAACACATATTCAGTATCTAAGTATTGAGTAATATCATTGCCAATACCTAATAAGTGGAGTCTTATCCTTCTTTTCCATGAAGCAAAGTTGTCTTTGTTCAACTTGGGCACATCTCATCTATTCATTTTGTGATCTTTTCTTAGGTCTTGAAACCTTCCTTCTAAGCACATAAGCTTTGATACCAATTGTTAGTAATAACTGAGAGGGGGGGGGNTGAATCAGTGGCCTCAAAAATTTATCCTTTAAACTTTAATCCACCAATCAATACACCTCAGATTATTAAGTCTCTACAAGATACATGCCTTGAAATAATTAACTGTCTCTCAGTTTACCTTATCTGTCCTTATTCTCCTTGATTACCGATAAGTAGTAAACCTTATTTACCGATACTCAGTAAATATGCAGAGTATACCAATCAATCTAGAAATGCATATGTGAAATGTAAAACAATAAAGTAATAAACCATACACACATAATACATGTATTTTAACGTGGAAACCATGTTAAGGGAAAAAACCACTGGGATCGGTACCCCAAAATTTTACTCTTCTAAAATGAGCCCTGTTAGGAGCCAACCCTGTTAAAGTTACAAACACACTGTTAAGTGCAACCTTGTTAGAGGATTTTTTATATGTAGGTTGTCACTTAGTGTCTGGCATCTATTTTTCTACCATCCTTGAATCAACCTTCTTCTTAGACTGTCAATAGGCTTTAGGAAAATCTTGCTACCATCCTTGAATCAACATTCTTCTTAGGCTGTCAATAAGATTTATGTAAATTCAATGCTACTTTCATGAATCATCCTTTTTAGAAATCTATTAGGATATACCTCAATTATAGAAGACTGTTAAGTCCTGCTCTATTAAGAGACTTGATGCTTCAATGGTTAAACTGAAACACTATGACCTATTTCTAATGCAACTTTGAATTGCAGATTTGCAGATCTATTTAAGTACAGTACCTCTCTGATCAATGTATCAATTCAATTTATTTTGCTCCACACTTTCTTCTCTATGATGTTGTGCTTCACTATTTGTCAGTGTCTGCAGAATTATTTAGCTCTCCCTCAGCTAGATTGATCAGGACTGTATGAAGTTTATTCTTCACCAGTTTCTCTTCAGCATCTTCTTTCTATTCACTCCCCTTTCGTGTATCTGATGGCTTATGAAAATGAATTATGCTTGTCTCTTATATAGACATGATATTCCTTAATTCTTGATTCTTGATTCTTGGTGTGAAAAACAATCTAGCCAAATTGATTTATGGCTTTAACTCCTGATTTATCTCGTAGTTATCTTCTTGCCAATTGTATAATTCTTCTTTAAATCAATTACTTAATTATGGTCGAATAAAACAAATAAAAAACTAGTTAAGTCTATTCTTAAGCTCTGCCAGCTAGATATTTTGTCATTTTTTGAATACTCTATGCTATCGGTCAATTCTACAGTTCATCATCGGTGACAACTACCAGTTTCATCGGTGTAACACCAGTTAGCTTCGGGATCTCTATCCGTCAGGCAACACTATCTCCTATTCTTCAGGCATCCTGTGATTCTACTTTGTTGAGAAACATTGTCTTCTGCTTGTCGGGTATCACTATGACCTTTTTCTCTGTATTTACCGATGGTGTGCACTCCGTCATTTTTGTCTGTCACTTAGTGAATACTTGACTTTTATGCATTTTTGAAAGCATAATCATTGTTCCATTGATTCTCTAAATTCTTTGGCATTATGTACATGACCATATAGCTTATATCAAGCTGACATCAATGAAAATACAAACCATTAATTGATTTAATGTTTTACATCATCTTCAACTTAACATTATCAAACATTTAATAAGTTACATGTCATCAGTAATGTACTTAAATAGATATGAAAATATGCAATTCAAAGTTGCATTAGAAATAGGTCATAGTGTTTCAGTTTAACCATTGAAGCATCAAGTCTCTTAACAAAGCCAAACTTAATAGTCTTCTATATATTGAGGTACATCCCAGGGAGTGCCAAAAAGGTTGATTCATGAAAGTAGCATTGGATTTGCCAGATACCTATTGATAGTCTAAGAAGGAGGCTGATTCAAGGATGGTAGCAATAGATGCCTGATACTAAATGAAAACCTCTATGTATAAAATCCTCTAACAAGGTTGCACTTAATAGTGTGTTTGTAACCTTTAACAGGGTTGGCTCCTAACAGGGCTCACTTCAGAAGAGTGAAAATTTGAGGTACCGGTCCCAGTGGTTTTTCGCTTAACAGGGTTTCCATGTTAAAAATTCATGTGTTATGTGTGTATGAATCATTTCTTTATTATTTTGTATCTGACATAGTTAACACTGGGTTGATCGATATACTCGGCTTATTTATTGAGTTTTGTAAATAGTTATACTGCTTATTAGTAATCAAGGAGAATAAGGATAGACAAGGAAAAATGACAGACAGTTATTCATTATAAGTATTTCATGGCATACATCTTGTAGGGACTTAATAATCTAAGGTTTATTTGATTGGTGGTTAATGTTTAAGGATAAATTTTTGAGGCCACTGATTCACCCCCCCTCTGATTTATTACTAAAAATTGGTATCAAAGCTTGTGTGCTTAGAAAGGAAGGTTTCAAGACCTAAGTCAAGATCACAAGATGAACATACAAGATGTGCCCAAGTTGAACAAAGACAACTTTGCTTCATGGAAAAGTAGGATAAGACTCCACTTATCAGGTAGTGGTAATGATGTTACTGAATTCCCAGATACTGAATATATGTTTCCTACAAGAGTATTGATAGTAGATCAATTTAGAGAGAAGCATGAACACAACTACATGGTTATAGAGATTTCTTCCTCACTCTCTAATGCCGAATTTAAAGATGTCAAGGATTGCAAAACTACAAAGAATATGTGGGACAGACTAAAGCTTGTACATGGAGGTGATACAAATGTTCTAAGAGCCAAGGCATAAAGCCTTAGAGGAAACCTTGATGATCTCAGAATGAAAGAAGGAGAAAACATCACACAGTACAATACAAGAATAAAAGAAGTAGTCAATGCAATACGAGGAGTTGGAGGTGTACTAGAAGAAGAGACAATGGTAAGTAAAATCTTAAAAACCTTACTATTTGTATATGCTATTAGAGTTTTTGTCATTCAAGAAATGAGAGTAGTAGCAAACAATACAATTACTCTTGATAGTTTAATTGGTAGACTGATTTCATTTGAGATGAATAACTTTGACAATAGTGTCTTACCAAACTTAGTGTCTGCATTTAAGTCTTCTATGAGAATAAGAAAATCAAGTCATAGAAAGACATCTAAAAGAGATAGTGAAAGTGAAAGAGAAGAAGAAGATCTAGATGAAATAGAAGCACTTATGGCAAGAAGAATGCAGAGAGGCAAAGGTAAACACAAAGGAAAGTTACCACTTGTAAAGAGATTGGACACTTTGTTGCAAGATGTCCTAAGAGAAGAAAAGATGACAGAAGTAATGATAGATCTTTTGAGAAGAAATTTGACAGAGGTGATAACAAAGATTACAGAGGTTACCAACAATCAGAAAGAAGAGATATGTGAAACTACAAGGACAAAGGTTAGAAGGCTAGTTACCTAGCTATTTTCAAAGATGAAGATACTGACACCAAATCTGATGAAGACATCGAGATGATATTTGTAGCTATGAAGGATGATTTAGATGAAGATGAAAGGTATGTATAAACTACACTCATATCTAAGGTTAGCAAAAATGACATCTGGATTATAGATAGTGGCTGCACTCACCATATGACCGGTGAAAAAGTAAAGTTTAACACTTTTGAGTATTATAATGGTGGTATAGTAAGAATGGGTAATGATACACCTTGTCCAGTTGAAGGTAAAGGAACAATAATGATGAATAACCTAATTAAATGTGAAAATGCTTATTGGGTAAAAGGATTGAATTATAATCTGTTGAGTGTTTCTCAGCTGAATAATTTGGGACACAGAGTAGCATTTGAGAATAAGAAGGCAAAGATATTCAATGAATCATGAAAATTGATTGGTACCAGTGAACAGACTAAAGGTAACTTATTCTATCTGAATAATAATAACACCACTTGCTTAATGACTAGAAACAAAGACATATGGTTGTGGCACAAAAGATTGTGTCATGTGAATTTTTACAACATGATAAAATAAGTAGAAGGAGAAACACAAGAGGCTTACCGACGATGACAAAGTCAGACAACATCATGTGCAAGAATTTTCAAAAAGGTAAAATGACTAAGTCTAGTTTCAAAAGTAAAACCCATACATTTGATGACATTCTAGAATTAGTCCATACTAATTTATGTGGACCAATGAGGACAAAGAGTTATTATGGAGATATATATTTTATTCTCTTTGTTGATGATTACTCTAGAATGATGACAGTCATGTTT
>MU225022.1:3408179-3419199 GCA_018584345.1 Thuja plicata | reverse complement strand
GAAACAAAGTGGTAAGGATCTAAAATGTTTGAGATCAGATAGAGGAGGAGGATTTATATCAGATGAATTCACTAATTTCTATAATGAGCATGGTATAAAAAGATAGGTTTCTGCACCAAGAACACCATAGAAAAATGGGATTGCTGGGAGAAGGAATAGATCAATAGCTGATTGTGCTAGAACACTGATGATAGAGAAAGACATCATGCAAATCTTCATGAGGGAAGCTATCAGTAATATTGTCTACACACTTAATAGAGAACAATTAAAGAAGGACACAAAGATTACACCTTATGAGCTATGGTATGGTAAAACACCCAATGTAAGTTACTTCAAAATCTTTGGTAGTCAATGTTATGTCTTAATGGATGATAGAAATGGAAAGCTTGATGCCAAGAGTGCTGAAGGTATTTTTCTAGGGTATTCCACCAAGAGAAAAGCTTATAAATTTCTCATCAAGCCTTCTAAAAAAATTGTTGAAAGTGAAAATGTAAAGATAGATGAATTTGTAGAAAATAATGAGCTGGATAGCAGAAAAGAACTTGAGAACTACAACAAGTTTGTATACTATGAAGAACTCAAAACTCCACCCAAGCAACAATGCTTAATTCCAGAATAAAAAAATGTTACAACCGGTGGCCATATTACTGTTACCGACGGTCAGGATAATAATTAGAATAATGTGCAAGGTGATGAAGAACAGAATGAAGATCAAAATAATGATCAAGCTGACACACAAAGAGCTATACCTATACTTGAAAAATATTTAAGAAGGAACCATCCAGAGATCCACATCATAGGAGATAAGAAATCTCGTACAAGAATAAGAAGTAAGTCTTTAAACTCAAATTGTTTGATTTGTGAGTTTGAGCCAAAATCTGTCAATGTTGCACTAGATAATGAGGAATGGATAAGTGCTCTGAATGATGAGATTGAACAGGTTGAGAAGAAAAAGACATGGTCACTTGTGCCAAGACTAGATGACAAGAATGTCATTGGTACAAAATGGATATTCAGGAATAAGCTAAATGAGAATGGAGAAGTCACAAGGAACAAAGCAAGACTAGTATACAAGGGGTATGCACAAGAAGAAGGTATAGACTATGGAGAGACCTTTGCACCCGTTGCTAGGTAAGAAGGAGTAAGAATACTACTTTCTTATGCTTCATTCAAGGGATTCAAAGTATATCAAATGGATGTGAAGTCAACATTCTTAAATGGAATACTTGAAGAAGAGGTACACATTAAGCAACCATAAGGGTTTGACAATCCAGACAAGAGAAACATGGTATGCAAACTTCACAAAGCCTTTTATGGATTGAAACAACTCCAAAAGATGGTATGAATGACTTCATTCCTATCTAATAAGTATTGGATTTGTAAGGACTAGTGAAAACAATAATCTTTATTTGAAGGAAGATACTGATGCTAACACTTTAATTGCTGAAATATTTGTTGATGACATCATATTTGGAGGCAATGATATGCTATGAAAATAATTTTCTAATGAGATGAGAAAAGAGTTTGAGATGTCTATGTTTGGAGAGATCAAGTTCTTTCTTGGTCTACAAATCATTCAACAAAGTGAAGGTATCTTCATTACACAGTCCAAATACATCAAAGAGGTCCTAAAAATATTCAAGATGGAAGATTCCAAACCATTTGGAACACTGATGGCTACTGGATGTAAGTTAACAAAGGAGGACAAGACAACAAAGGTAAATCAGACTTTGTATAGATCAATGATTGGAAAACTCATGTATGTTGTACACACTAGATCAGATATTGCACATGCGATAGGAATTGTTTCTAGATTTTCTGCTAACCCCATGGAATCACATATGACTATTGTGAAAAGAATTCTAAGATATATAAAGAATACTGAGGAATTTTGCTTATGGTATAGAAGAGAAGGAAAATTTGAACTTAAGGTGTTTACCGATGCTGATTGGGCTGGAAATCTTGATGATTGGAAGAGCACAACTAGAGGAGCATTCTTTATGGGTGACAAAATTGTCACATGGATTAGCAAGAAGCAAGGATGCATCTCTCAGTCTAATGTAGAAGCAGAATATGTTGTTGGTGCTGCAAATTTCTCAAATATTGCATGGATCAAACAGTTACTGGAAGGTATGAATATGAAGATCTTAGAACCAGTAATTATTTATGGTGATAACACCAGTGCAATAAACATTTCCAAGAATCTAGTCATGCATTTCAAGACTAAACATATTTCCATCAAGTATCATTATTTGAGAGAACAAGTTCAAGAAAAGGAGGTGATACTTGAGTATGTATAGTCAAAAGAACAACTAGCTGATATCTTCACCAAGCCACTGCCCAAGGATACATTTGAGTACTTGAGAAAGAGACTAGGGGTCAAACCTTGTCTGCCAGTCAGTAATATGACTAAAGACTGCATCATCCTACATATTATCAGAATATCAATCAAGTTGATGCAAGCAAAGAGATGAACTTCAAAAGATACATCTATATACAGATGGGTATATATCAGAACCGAGCACCAGAACATATTGTTGTCTTGCTGATGGATAAGGGAAATTCAAGGAATATATTATGGATAGGAGAAAAATGATTGCTTGACATGAATGTCAGATATTTGTAAAATATTTTTTTGGCATTGCTGTCAAAGGGAGAGAGATTATCCATATTATCCATTCTTCTAAGTGATAGATAACACTGACGGAGTGCACACCATCGATAAAGGCAAAGAAGAAAAGTCATAGTGATACCCAATGAGCAGAAGACAGTGTTTCCCGATGAAGAAAAACCATAGAATGCCTGATGAGCTGAAAACAGAGTTGCCCAACGAGTAAAAATCTAATGATGCCCGACAGACGGAGATCCTGAAGCTAACTGGAGTCATGCCGATAGAATTGTGAGTTGTCACCGATAACTAACTGAAGAATTGACTGATGAAACAGAGAGTTTAGAAAATGACAAAATATCTAGCTGGCAAGAGCTAAAGATAGACTTAACTGGTTGTTTTCTTTGTTTTATTCGACCAGAGTTAAGTAATTTATTTAAAGAATATTTGTATAGTTGGCAAGAAGATAACTATGAGATAAATCAGGAGTTATGCTTTAAATAAAATTGGCTAGATTATTTTTCACACCAAGAATAAAGAATCAAGAAACAATGAATATCATGTCTATATAAGAGACAAGCTTAATTCATTTTCAAACAACACATTCACGAAAAGGGGATTAAGGGGAGTGAATGAAAAGAGGATGCTGAAAAGAAATTGATGAAGAAGAACTTCATACAGTCCTGATCAATCAAGCTGAAGGAGAGCTAAAACATTCTGCAGACACCGACGAACAGTGAAGCACAACATCACAGAGTAGAAAGTGTGGAGCACAAAGAATTGAATTGATACATTGATCAGAAAGGTAATGTACTTAAATAGATTTGAAAATCTACAATTTAAAGTTGCATTAGAAATAGGTCATAGTGTTTTAGTTTAACCATTGAAGCATCAAGTCTCTTAATAGAGAAGGACTTAACAGTCTTCTATATGTTGAGATACATCCCAAAGAGTTTCAAAAAGGTTGATTCATGAAAGTAGCATTAGATTTTCCCAATACCTATTGACAGTCTAAGAAGGAGGCTGATTCAAGGATGATAGCAATAGATGCCCGATACTAAGTGACAACCTCTATATATAAAATCCTTTAACAAGGTCACACTTAACAGTGTGTTTGTAACCTTTAACAAGGTTGGCTCCTAACAGGACTCACTTCAGAAGAGTGAAAATTTGGGGTACTGGTCCCAATGGTTTTTCCCTTAACAGGGTTTTCACATTAAAAATTCATGTGTTATGTGTGTATGATTCCTTTCTTTATTGTTTTGTATCTCACATAGTTAACACTGGGTTGATCGGTATACTCTTCTTATTTACTGAGTTTTGGTAAATAGTTATACTACTCATCGGTAATCAAGGAGAATAAGGGTAGACAAGGAAAACTGACAGACAGTTATTCATTATAAGTATTTCACGGCATACATCTTGTAGGGACTTATTAATCTGAGGTTTATTTGATTGGTGGTTAATGTTTGAAGGATAATTTTTTGAGGCCACTGATTCACCCCCCCTCTTAGTTATTACTAACAATTGATATCAGAGCTTGTGTGCTTAGAAAGGAAGGTTTTAATACCTAAGTCAAGATCACAAGATGAACAGACGAGATGTGCCCAAGTTGAACAAAGACAACTTTACTTCATGGAAAATTAGGATAAGACTCCACTTATCATGTATTGGTAATGATGTTATTAAATTTCTAGATATTGAATATGTGTTGCCTACAAGAATATTGACAGTAGATCAATTGAGAGATAAGCATGAACACAAATGCATGGTTATAGAGCTTTCTTCCTCACTCTCTGATGCTAAATTTGAAGATGTCAAGGATTGCAAAACTGCAAAGAAGATGCGGGACAAACTGAAGCTTGTACATGGAGGTGGTACAAATGTTCTAAGAGCCAAGGCAGAAAGCCTTAGAGGAAAATTTGATGATCTCAGAATGAAAGAAGGAGAAAACATCACACAATACAACACAAGAATAAAAGTAGTCAATGCAATACGAGGAGTTGGAGGTGTACTAGAAGAAGAGACAGTGGTAAGTAAAATCTTAAGAACCTTACTACCTATATAAGCTATTAGAGTTTCTTCCATTCAAGAAATGAGAGCAGTAGCAAACAGTACAGTTACTCTTGATAGTTTAATTGGTAGACTGATTTCATTTGAGATGAATAACTTTGACAATAGTGTCTTACCAAACTTAGAGTCTGCATTTAAGTCTTCTATGAGAATAAGAAAATCAAGTCATAGACACACATCTAGAAGAGATAGTGAAATTGAAAGTGAAGAAAAAGATCTAGATGAAATAGAAGCACTTATGGCAAGAAGAATGTAGAGAGGCAAAGGTAAATACAAAGGCAAGTTACCACTTGTATGTTTTAATTGTAAAGAGATTGGACACTTTGCTACAAGATGTCCTAAGAGAAGAAAATATGATAGAAGTAATGACAGATCTTTTGAGAAGAAATATGACAGAGGTGATAACAAATATTACAGAGGTTACCAACAATTAAAAAGAAGAGATACCCAAGACTACAAGGACAAAGGAAAGAAGGCTAGTTACCTAGCTACTTGCAAAGATGAAGATACTAACATCGAACATGATGAAGACATGGAGATGGTATTTGTAGCTGTGAAGGATGCATCAGATGAAGATGAAAGGTATGTAGAAATTGCACTCATATCTAAGGTTAGCAAGAATGACATCTGGATTATAGATAGTGGCTGCACTCACCACATGACCGGTGACAAAGAAAATTTTAACACTTTTGAGTATTATAATGGTGGTACAATAAGAATGGGTAATGATACACCTTGTCTAGTTGAAGGTAAAGGAACAATAATGCTGAATAACTTGATTAAATGTGAAAATGCTTATTGGGTAAAAGGATTGAATTATAATCTATTGAGTGTTTCTCAGCTGAATAATTTAGGACATAGAGTAACATTTGAGAATAACAAGGCAAAGATATTTAATGAATCATGAAAATCAATTGGTACCGGTGAATAGACTAAAGGTAACTTATTCTATTTGAATGATGCTAACACCACTTGCTTAATGACTAGAAACAAAGACATATGGTTGTAGCACAAAAGATTGTGTCATGTGAATTTTTACAACATGATAAAAATAAGCAGAAGGAGAAATGTAAGAGGCTTACCGATGATGACAAAGCTAGACAACATCATGTGCAAGAATTGTCAAAAAGGTAAAATGACTAAGTCTAGTTTCAAAATTAAAACCCATACATCTAATGAAATTCTAGAATTAGTCCATAATGATTTATGTGGACCAATAAGGATAAAGAGTTATTATGAAGATATATATTTTATTCTCTTTATTGATGATTACTCTAGAATGATGACAGTCATGTTTCTTAAAGATAAATCTAAAGCATTCAAGATGTTTAAATGGTATAAAGCTACGGTAGAGAAACAAAGTGGTAAGGATCTGAAATGTTTGAGATCAGATAGAGGAGGAGGATTTATATAAGATGAATTCACTAATTTCTATAATGAGCATGGTATAAAAAGACAGGTTTCTGCACCAAGAACACCATAGAAAAATGGGATTGCTGATAAAAGGAATAGATCAATAGTTGACTGTGCTAGAACACTAATGATAGAGAAAGGCATCGCCCAAATCTTCTGGAGGGAAGCTATCAGTTCTGCTGTCTACGCACTTAATAGAGTATAATTAAAGAAGGACACAAAGAGGACACCTTATGAGCTATGGTATGGTAAAACACCCAATGTAAGTTACTTCAAAATCTTTGGTAGTAAATTTTATGTCTTAAAGGATGATAGAAATGGAAATCTTGACACCAAGAGTGATGAAGGTATTTTTCTATGGTATTCCACCAAGAGCAAAGCTTATAAATGTCTCATCAAGGCTTCAAACAAAATTGTTGAAAGTGGAAATGTAAAGATAGATGAATTTGCAAAAAATAATGAGCTAGAAAGTACAAAAGAACCAGAGGACTACAAAAATTTTGTATATTGTGAAGAAATCAAAACTCTACCTGAGCAACACTGCTTAATTCTAGAACAATGGAATGTTGCAACCGACGGCCAGACTATTGTTACCGATGGTCAGGATAAGAATAAGAATAATGTGCAAGTCGATGAAGAATAGAATGAAGATCAAAATAATAATCAAGCTGATACACAAAGAGCTATACTTATACTTGCAATATATGTAAGAAGGAACCATCCAGAGATCAAGATCATAGGAAATAAGAAAGCTGGTACAAGAACAAGAAGTCTTTAAACTCAAATTGTTTAATTTGTGAGTTTGAGCCAAAATCTATCAATGCTGCACTAGATAATGAGGAATGGATAAGTGCTATGAATGATGAGATTGAATAGACTAAGAGGAACAATACATGGTCACTCGTGCCAAGACCAGATGACAAGAATGTCATTGGTGCAAAATGGATATTCAGGAATAAGCTGAATGAGAATGGAGAAGTCACAAGGAACAAAGAAAGACTAGTATGCAAGGGGTATGCACAAGAAGAAGGTAAGGTCACACTTAACAGTGTGTTTGTAACCATTAATAGGGTTGGCTCCTAATAGGGCTCACTTTAGAAGAGTAAAAATTTTGGGTACTGGTCCCAGTGGTTTTTCCGTTTATAGGGTTTCCATGTTAAAAATTCATGTGTTATGTGTGTATGATTCATTTCTTTATTGTTTTTTATCTAACATAGTTAACACTGGGTTGATCGGTATACTCTAATTATTTACTAAGTTTTGGTAAATAGTTATATTGCTTATCAATAATCAAGGAGAATAAGGACAGACAAGGAAAACCGATAGACAGTTATTTATTATAAGTATTTCATGGCATACATCTTGTCGGGACTTAATAATCTGAGACTTATTTGATTGGTGGTTAATGTTTAAAGTATAAATTTTTGAGGCCACTGATTCACCCCACCACTCAATTATTACTAACACTAATTTTTTAGTTAGCTTTCATTTTATACGGACTAATCACAAGGAAGGATCAATTTACAGTGTAAATTTGTGACAGAGCCATCATCTATCACTTTATTGGATTGAATAGAATCAATGAATGATTGGGTATTTTTTATAATGTAATTTCGAAGCTTTGGGTGCAATTAGTTTGTTAGCTTGTACATTCTAGTTAAGCTTTGTCAAATTATTTATGTTTTGCGAGTTCACTGGCCAGTTTTGGTCCAGTTATGTAAATAATGGGTTTCTTTGGAGTTATCGTGGCTCAAACTCCATGAGCACTTGGAATCCACTAGGACCTTGTATATACTATGTAGATATGGATTTTGGAGTGTGTGAGTGCAGGGAAGGCTCGAGAACATTCAGGCCCTAGGCGAGTGGTGAGCATTCTGGCTAGGGTAACTGAATAAGATAGTGGCAATGGAGATTGCAGATTGATTTGTATGAGCCAATAAAGTTTGGAGAAGTGAGGAGGCATGTAGTGAAGACCTATAGCGGGGAGAAGTTCAGAGGAGGCCAACTAATCAAAGAAAGAAGATCAAGTTACCAAACCAGTCTACATGTCTCCAAAACCCTTATTTTTAGGGGTTTTTTAGAAATCTACTGTATGAACACCATTATGAATTAAGACCTAGTACATCTTAAAGGGAAGGAAAAACCCACAAATAATATCCAATTTTTTTGGGGTTGTTAAGGGTTTGTGGGAGCAAGAACACATTTTTAGTATTTTGGAGGGCTAATAGGCCTAAAAAGGCTACAAGGCCAAAAAGCTTGATTTTGGGTCTCGATTGAAAAATGGTTGAAGGATCTAGAAAATTAGATCCATAGGAGTGTGATTTGACCTAAGAGGAGTAGGAAATCCTAACCTTAGGAAGTTGACACCCTTGGGGTGATAGGAGGCTTGTGAAGCCATGCTTGCAAGAAAGCTAAGGAAGAGAGTAAAGAGCTGAGTTTTGAAATTGAAGGGGAAGTTACTAGTGAGTTAGAGGATTAGGAAAGAATCCTCTAGTTAGGGTAGAGAGAGGGAGACCCTAAGGAAGACCCAGTGAAGGTGTTGGAGAGAGCTAGAGGCTCTAGGAGAGGAACCTCCTCATCAAATTGGTATCAGATCCATTTAAAGGCTTAGGTGATTGAATTGGTGTATGTCAGATTGGAGTGAGTCCATAGGTGAGTCTAGGATGGTGACCAATGTAGAGTTGGCCAAAGATTTGTCAGAGAAACAAATCAAAAATAGGCTTCTTGAAGAGGCAATGGTGGAAATGAAGATCAAAATGGCAGAGGTTGCCAAGACAGCCAACAAACTAAGAGAAGAAGTGCATGGAGGGTTAGATAAAGGTAAATCCCCATTAGAAGAGGAAGTAGAACCAGAGCCTGATCCTCTTCTACCTAAGGAACCATTCCTCAAAGAACTCAAAGCACTAAGTGGGAAGGCTCTAGAAGGAATATGAGTGTTCTCTGGTAAGATGGATATAGATTTGGTTATGGAATGGATTGAAGGGATGGAGAATCACTTCGAGTGTGATGGGATTATAGAATCCCAAAAGGTGAAGATAGCCAAGTCAAGGCTAAGAGGGAAAGCACTTACATGGTGGAAGTTCTTGCAGGAAGAAAGGGAGAAAGAGGTCAAGAAGCCCATAAAAAATTGGAAGACAATGATGGGAAAAGTGAAGGAGTATTATCTTCTAGAGGATTATGACATCCAACTGCATAAGAAGAGGCAAAATCTTAGGCAAAAAGACCTAGATGTGGCAGCCTATATCGAAGAATTTTAAAAACTTTGTCTTAGATCAAGAATCCAAGAGATAGAGAGAATTAAACTGGAAAGATACCTTAATGGATTAAGGTGGAACATCAAAGAAGAGCTTAGTCTCTTCACCCTGACTTCCATTCATAGTTGTTTTCAAATGGCTTTGAAGGTGGAAGAAAAACTAAAGAAAAGACAAGATTCTAGCTCCAAAAGTAGAGGAAGGGGCAGAGATAATAGAGGTGGCCATAGAGGAGGATCAAGTGGTAGAGGCAATGATAGTAGGGGTCAAGGTGACTCTAGATATGCAGATCAAGGAAAGGAGTCAAACAATAGAGGTGGATTTAACAGTAGAGGAAGGGGTTCTTATAATAGTGGTAGAGGAAGGACATGAGGTTTTGGAAGGGGATCTCATTTCTCTTCCATGAAATGTTACAACTATGGATAGTTGGGGCACCCTAGATACAGGTGTCTAGATAAGCCAACATCCTCACAAGGAGAAAAGAGGATCAACTATGTCCAAGAGGAGGACAACACCAAGCATTCAGAGGATAGTCTAGATTCAGAGAAAGGTGAAAGCTTGATGCTTATAAGGATACTAATTAAAGAACCCACTAAGGATTTTACACAAGAAAAGAAGGGATATTTTTAGAGTCAGGTGCAAGATAATGGGGAAAGTTTTTAAGGTGACCATTGATTCAGGATATACAGACAATGTTATATCAGAAGAGGCAGTAGAGAAGTTAAAGCTCACTAAAATCCCACATGAATATCCCTACAAAGTTACATGGTTGAATAAGGGCCAGAACATCTTAGTCAATGAACAAGTGTGGGTGGAATTTTCCATTGGGAAGTATCATGACAAGATACTATGTGATGTTTTTCCAATGGATGCTTGCCATCTATTGCTTGGCAGACCATGGCAGTATGACGAAGATGCAGTCCATAATAGGAAGGATAACAAGTACACCTTCAAGAAAAATGGGGTCACTTACAAAATAAAATCCATACTAGAGGAGGATACAATGGAGAAGACATAATCCAGTGCCATGCTATTGAGTGGAAAATAATTTCTAAGGGATACGAAGAAAGAAGAAGTTGGTTATGCAATTTTGCTAAAGCCAAAGGAGGAGGAGTCTCATGAGAAGGCACCTATACCATAGGAGGTAAGACAACTGCTAGACCAGTTCAAGGACATAATTTGTGAGGGTACACCAGCCACCCTTCCACCAAAGAGGGAGATAAGTCATCAAATTGACTTCATACTAGGAGAATCTTTGCCAAACAAGGCTGCATACAATGTAATACCTACCCCTTCGTCTGTCTGCCTGTGTCAGTTTCTGATCTCTTTTAGACCATAGTATTATGTGTTATCTCTTTCAGGTGATTTTAAGGATATTCATGCGTTACTTTTCAGTATGTTATTGATCCATTGTTATCATGTTGCATCTTTTGTGTATACGTGATTTAAGGTTATTTAATGATGCTTATGTATATGTTAGGATTTCATTTCGATTATGGTTTTCTGACAATACTGACCTTAGATTTATATGCACATGGATCATTGTACGTTTTCATTACTGTTTGATGTGCTTGGTATGGTATGGGACAGAGTCGTAGTTACTTGCTTCGGCGAGATCCACACGATAACCTAGTCTCAACCATTGTTTGCCATATGATATATGCATGTATGTTTC
>MU225022.1:3344897-3388758 GCA_018584345.1 Thuja plicata | reverse complement strand
AAGGATTTACAAACTGATTCAACTGTTAGGATGAAACAGTAGATCTTGACTTACAACTTTATTGCTGATAAGATCCTTTGAATACTGATCACCTTCTGTGATAGATATGGCTATTCTGTTCCTTTGCAAAAATTCTCTGCTCTACTGCCTTATTGCAGTCTCTGCTTATTACTCTTATTTTACACACTTTTTTCGCACTTCCACTTTCACTTTTTTTCGCATTCCAAATGGTATATTACATTACATATATATACCATTCCCATAATTACAATTTACAAGGTCGGCCAAATAACATAAACTTATTTCTAAGTCGGCCTTTCATAAGTAAACAAAATATTACTGAGTCGGTAGAAGCTCGGGTTCCTCAAGCTGGCTCGATGATCTTCTGATACTCGGCATCCACTACAATACTCGGCATCGTCATGCTCTCGGTAAGAGTAGAGGCTCGGTCCATACTAGTCCCAAAGTGTAGCTTGGAACTCGGTAGCCGTTGGTGACTCGGTAGATATAGTGTCACTCGGTAACCGCTGGTGGCTCGGTAGTAACTGACTTCTCGGTTGGCTTCAACTGATGACTCGGTAGTTATGGTGAAGCTTGGTGACTACCGTCTGCTCGGTACATGTTTCTCTTCTCGGTAAACACTGCTGAACTGTTCATATGCTCGGTGACTACTGTTCTGCTCGGTTTGAACTGTTTAACAGCTGGGCTTTACAAGGTGATTACTGAATGCTCGGTATAAGCTGTGGACTGAGTGATGAGCTCGGTAAGCATTCAGAATCGAATAAGTGTTTTCACTGATGACAAATATAACATAATTCTAACAAATTGTGTTAGTAAAATCTATTGGGGATAGAATAATGAAATTTGGGTTTCGTTTAGGAATTCAATGATACCGGATGAGGTTAATTAATTTGATTGTTAGTATTAAGGTTGATGGGTTATCTAAAAAGGTTGTTATTTTGTCAACTAGGTTGTGACCTAGGACCATATTTAAAGATACATTGAATGACGTAAATAACTAAATCATGATAGTGTAATACGTATTAGATCTAATGGATGATGTTACAATTAGGATTCAAGATTCAAGTATTGCTAGATTAACCGAACTTAACTTATGTTCTTAACAAAAGGTTTACGATCTTAATGCCACATCTTGTGTAAACCTAAAGCTAGAAGTTTAACCAACCTGACCCTAGTGCTCCTGTTGTACTAAACTGTAGGGTCTCTATCCTTATAACAAGTTGGAATTACCGAATTTGCATCCACCTTTGTTGTGATCCAAAATCAATCTAAGTCTGACCTTGCAATTCAAAAAATCTAACCTCACCTTTCTGTAATGTATCCAGTACTAGTTGTGTCATCATAGTTGTTTATACTGTTAAAAAAAATAATTGTCTGTGTATTTTTTCCCTAGTTTTGGGCATGACAGATTTAACATGTTGATGCAGATATTTAGAGCTTATTGCATATGACTCAGTACAAACATGTACACTAAAAATTCATTAGATATACATATATCAATTGATGTCTTTGGCATTGGTTGTCAAAGAGGGAGAGATTACTGATATCATACATATTATTAATGGAGAGATTGATGAAAAAGGGAGAAATTTATCAGAGAACAAAGATTAATGTAAGAGGGATAAATTTAGATTAATGTCATAAAGATTACTGTTTCTCCATCGAAAACCCCAAGCACTCCCCGGGATGGATGGGAGATGAAAAAACATTCCTCAGGATGGTCAACGGGCACTAGAAACACGTTGACCATTTCTGGAGTTTTCGGGACAGGTTTCTAATTTTTCTTCCTAGGTGGGGATGGCTTGGAAATGTCCCTGACCATCCCCCCATCCCTGAAACCATCCCCATTTCTTAAACCTAAAGCTTAGGTCCAAAAAAGCATCCCCAGGTAACATAGATATAAAATAAGGAATAAAGAGTCTTTATATAGTCTATTATATATACATTATATGTTAATAAGGATGAAATCATGATCATCTATATATAATGTATTTATATCTAACTTTGAAAGTTCTAATATTTACATTTGTAATATATATGTTTTAGCATTAATAGAGTCATAATCATATATATCCATGTTTAGATTTGTTACTATTTAGTACATGAAGAGGAAGGGGTTGAAGTGTTTCCACTGAGAGGCCTATCTGAATCTAGCCAATATCAATGACATTGAGCGCTTTTTTGACATAGTCCCAAGATAGGATAAGGGTTTGGATCTAGGCAACTTGGTTACATCCTAATCTTCTTCTTCTCTGACTAAAATGGTAATAAGGATAGTGTGGACATTAAGGATCATAAATAATAAGATTGCATAATATGTTCAGTAAATTTATAATTTTGAATTATGGAATAGTGTAGCTGGAGTCAATATGTCTTGATCAATTCAATTTAAGCCTTAAGTATATTAAATATTGGTTAATGCTAACCTAATTCTAGCAAGGGACATTAAAAATAGACTGAAAATAAACATTCTAAATAAGAATCAACTAGGTAAATGAAAGATTGTTACTCAATGACCATTATAGAAACATTACACAATTATTTTAACACCCTCCCTTAATGGTTATTCTACTAGCTACCCTACAGAAGATTGACATAATCTGTAGGTCATTTGGCCATGAATACATAGAAGGCTGCCCCTTCGCTTTAGAATGCTCTCCGACATGAGCCTATTATTGAGACCATCCCCAGCTCTATAGAACTTTGGGATATGACCAAGATTACCATAATCTATTGACAACAATCCTTCCAACCTAACATTCGGTAACAAAGCCATCCCTCCATTTATCTAGGGACTGAGATCAACTTTAAAAAACTTCAATTATTGTTGATAAAAAATTGGCAAAAAACTTTGAAACCATATTTTGTGGAAAAATTGTCAAACCTTTGACGTGATGCTGAAATCACACCTTTGTTTTTGTCAAAAAATGGAAAAAACTAAAAAATAGGAACAAAAAGACTATAATTTTAAGGACAAAATCATGCAAAACACTCTGATTTATATTGAAAAAATCATACAAAACCCACCTTGATTTTTTGTGGAAATAAAAATTAGAAAACCCACCATGATTTTTTGTGGAAAAAATTAGAAAACCCTGAATGATTTTTTTGGGAAAAAAATCAGAAACCCCTCCATGATTTTTTCGTGTAAAAAAATCAAAAAAACCTTCATGATTTTTTTGTGGGAAAAATCAGAAAACCCACCAGTAGAGAAAGAACCCACGATTTTCAATGAAAATATCTTAAAAAGAAACTTCACTAAAAGGAAAGCTGCACTAGCAGCAATTTTTGTTTAGAAGCCTTGTTTCTCAAAAAAACCTTCTTGCAATTTGCAGCTCTATTTGGAACCCCTTGAAAACCCTAGTTCAAAATATCATTATCGACATCTTATTGCCAAGGGAAAAAAAAATATATCAGGAAATATCTGAGATAGTTCGAAAACTTATCGAGAGAGATTTTTCATGTAAAAAAATCAGAAAACCCTTCATGATTTTTTTTGGAAAAAAATAGAAAACCCTCCAGCAGAGAAAGAACCTACAATTTTCAATGAAAATATTGCAAAAAGAAACTTTGCTGAAAGGAAAGCTGCAACAGCCACGATTTTTGTTTACAAGCCTTGTTTCTCAAAAAAACCTTCTCGTGATTTGCAGCTCAATTTGAAACCCCTTGATTTGTTCTGAAAACCATTGTTCCAAATATCGTTATCAAAAATTTATCACCAAGGGTAAAAAAAATATATCGGGAAATATCGGAGATAAGTCAGAAACTTATCGGGAGAGATTTTTTGCTTGAAAAATCTTTTCAAATCTACTTCAAATCTACAATAAATCACTCTAGAACACTGCAAATGACATCCTTTCTCCTCCAAACCCTTTCTCTCCTCTCCAAACCTATTTTTGCAACCAAAAAAATTATTTTTTGCCCTTTTTTGGTTTGTCATTGTCTATATGCGTTTGCGGCCAATGATTTTTTGACTGATCGCGATATTTTAGCAACTTATCTGCAATATTTTGGCAATTTATCTGTGATATTTTAGAACTTATCTGCAATATTTGCCTTGTGCAAAAGTTACGTAACTTCTTGTGCCACAAAACTTCTCGTGATAAGTGAACTTATCGCAGAGATATCTACGATATTTCAATCTATGGTTTTAAATTCTACTCTATTAAAAAATGTGTAAATATCTTCTAAAAATTTCAAAGAAATTTCTAGGTAAACCTCATGATTTTTCATAAGAAATTATTAAGAAACCTCTAGAAATACATTCTTATATTGAAACTATGAATTTTTAAAATTCACCAAAAAAATCTTAGCCCACTTTAATATTGTAATATTTCTATAATGGTGACATCTTAGTTAGTTTAGTAAGTTTCCTTTTCTATTGTTTAAGATTGTTTCTTTTTAGAAACATCATCTTATAATCTTTTATAAATAGAGACTTTCATCCCTATTGTATATATTGATTTTATAATAACATTAGGCAATCTACTACACTTTGAATATACCATCATCAACCATAGAGGCACATGCACCATAAGCATCCCCTCTAACAAGTTTATGTGACTAGCATATCTTTTCAAAACAAGCTTGAAGAAATCATTTAAAAATGTCTCAAAGAGAGTGAGGTGTGGTGGTTGCAAATGAACATTTGAATATCTCTAGCTTCTGCCATAACTTGCACTGCCCAATCTATTTTCCTCATTTTTCAATGCATGAACATAGCATGGGGTTCAAAAGTTGTGCTTGTAACCACCTTCCACTATAATACTAGAAATTTTCCCACACATGGTGAATTAATGACCACTTTTTCAACATTTAAGGCCCCAATCTCCTCTATGGTCTCTCTCAAAATGCTAAACTGGAATGCATCATTACGCTTCCCTGAACAATCGATAATTCAAAGAAAATAAGAGCCAATTGGGCATGTGACTTGATGACATTAATTTTGCATTAGTATACAAACAAAACTTTTGATAAGCCTACACTGAAAGACAGGAAAGAGCAAACTGAAGATCAGATTAAGAGATCACCAAAGATGACTAAGTACAAAGATAACCGATTACACAAGTTAGTGTGTAAACTGAAAGTCACAAAGCAGAAAGATAAAGTGGAAACCGATAGAGGAAACCAAAATACAAGTTACAGTGCAAACCGACAAGATAGATATAGTGAAACCGACAGACAAAACTGAAGGACAGTCAATCACAACCAACAAAAAAAATTGAAGGACAGTCAAGCATGACCGACAGACAGAACTAAAAGTCCGTTGCAGCCCGCAAAAAGTAGATCTGACTTCCACATCAGATAAATAAAGTGCATTCTATTTATAGGATATTTAATTGTTTTAAATCCATTTCTTTAGGGACAATAAATATTAATGTAAGTTCTTTAATCAATCTAACTGATTTAAAACATATAGACTAGGAGATCTAGGTATAAGTTGTAAACCTAATCTTAGAGTTAATTTTTATCAAAACTTGATGAATTCAATCCATCTATAAATAGATGATGCAATCATTCATTATGTATGGATGTGATAAGATAAAAGAGAGAGGGGAACAAAACAAGACATCTATGGATTGAATTGAGAGTTTCAAGAACAAGAACAACAAAAGGAGGATTTGCTTAGCAAAACCAAGAACAGAGGAAACTGAAAGTCAGAGGTATTAATCAATCACAATTAGGTGATAATATTTTTCATGTAAACTAAATTGGATCTGTATCAGCAATAGGAGATTGCATTTACTAGGTCAATTTTTAATTTTCTATCATTCTAACAAGTGGAGCAAAGTGTAAAAATCCTTTTAAGGAAGGTGGATTTAACAGTCCAACATCAAATCTCTTAAATGAGTTCACACTTAACAGTGTTGCTAAAGCTCTTAATAGAGTAGATTTTAACAGGTCTCCACTGATACTCCTAATAGGGTATATTATCAGAAGTGATCAAATTGTAAGCCTTAACCGACCCCTTCCAATCTACAGATATTGAAGTTTTGTGGGTGCCATCCCCACCGTATTTTTTACTTCCTAACAGGAGTTTTCTATGATATCATATCTTGTTTTATGTGTCAGTTACTTCCATGAATGTTTCTATGAATGATTCACATGTTTATTAATGTTGTGAATTGATATAACTCACATCAAGATAGTTTAGCTCAGATTGAATGGACATATAATTGATTACAAAGGTTAATTGATTAAAGGATACAAAAATTTTTAGAGGTACTGATTCACCCCTCCCCTCTTAGTACATACTTCCCATTAATCCCAACAATTGGTATCAGAGCTAAGTCTCTTCTTGAAAAGCTTAAAGGCCTAAGAGAAAATATCATATAATGGAGAAGTACAGACTTGATAAAAATATTGAGAACAAAAAATTTGAAATTCAGATGTTCTTTGAACAGTATAGAGAAGCAAGAATCAATATGAGATAGTTGCTGGATGAAATAAAGAATATGGCATCTTGCTGTAATGAGATAGATTATCATGAGGAAGAGATACCAGATTTATTTGAGTCTTCAGGATCAACTAAAATAAAAACATCAGATACATCAGAAGAAAGCATCAAAAGCCTAACTGAAATCAATCTACATCTGGCTGAACAAGTAAAATCTCTGCAAATCAGTCAAGAGACATAGATGGTAAGGATGATTGATGTCATGAACAATGCTAGATAGGCTAAAAAAGAAAGAACACTAGTTATTGATAATAGAAGAAAGATCATAGAAAAGCTACAAGAAAAAGAGTCTGAAATACAAAGACTTATAGAGCATCACCATGAGATAAAAAATCAGATTATTCTTATGAGTCAAGAGGCAAATAGAATAAATGTTGAACTCATGGAAAGAATAGAAGCTATTAGTGAACTGAGGGATGAGATTGAAAAGTTAAAGAATAAAATAAGAATACAACAACAACATAATGAAATTATCAAAAAGGCTGAAGAAAGAAATAAAAGAATGGTTGATTTTGTTGAGGGACAATGAAGAGTCAAAAACAACAACGGTCTAGGCTTTACTGAGAATGGAGAATCATCAAATCAGTCTAATCCAAATAATGCTTATGAAAATCCAAGACAAATAAAGTTTACATGCACTCATTGTGGAAAGCAAGGCCATACATCAAATGTATGCAGAAGCAAAATGAAAGGTATTCCTAAATCTACATCCTCATTCACGGGATTCTATTATAAATGTAACAAGAAAGGTCATAAAGCATATGAATGTAAGTCTGAGATGAAACAACCAAAGAAGGAAACCTGCAGGGACAAATACTATCCTACATGCAAAATGAATGGGCACACAACTCTTGAATGCTGGAAAAAGAAAAGACAAACATGGAACCCTAAAGTTCAAGAAACTCCCTATCAACCTAAGAGAGTCAGTAATCAGTATGTATGGGACTAAAATACTTGGAAAAATTGTACAACATGTGGAATATATGGTCACATTTTTGTAAACTGTATAAGACAATGGACTAGAAATTCTAGAGGCTGGACTAACACCAGAATGGCTTGCTTACACTATCATAAATTTGGTCATCTCAAGAAAGACTGCAGAGACCGAATGATAGAGACAAGCACATATCCCAATGTAAATACCATTGAAGATATTTAGAGGGCTAGAGACAAAATGTGGAGAAAAGATTCAAGCAATAATGAAGCTGGAATGAGAAATACAAATGGTGACACCCCATCCAATGGATCTGGTGACATCACCAACCCCACCTAAGAAGAACAAGTAAGTATGGAACTACATTACCCCAAGCTATTACTTTACATCAATTCCATAATATGTTGATGTAATTCCAAATTAGCATAAGAAAGATGCATCATGGTTGCACTTGTTGAAATATGTGATAACTTTGCTTTCAGGCATATATATCAAAACCCATCGGTATACACTCAAAGCTAAGAATGCCTACATTTACCAAGAAGCATCATCTAAAAGCAAAAGTTGCTAGTATAGACCGAGCCTTGTCGGTAAACAAGCACATGAACAAGTTGTCAGTAATATCAAAACTTGTCGATAAAAGCAAAGTGAACACGGACTGCTCCAAAACATTGTAAGTGTCATGAAAGGAAGTAAAGTATTCACTGATGAAATCATTATTTATACATCGAGGAGTTGGTAAGCATTTATGGCACACATTTTAGGGCAATGACTATAAATAGGGCATAAAAATGACTCATTTATCATGACACCCTGAGCAGAGTGACCAAAGGAAATTTTTGAGCATAAAGAAACCAAGCTATAGAGTGATCATGACTTGACCTCCAACACTCCAAAGTAGTTTAGGAATCTTTGCAAGCACAAATAGTAAGTTCTTCGAGACTGACAACTCTATTTTTACACATTATGAAGAAGCCCTAAATTTCTGAAAACGACATCGACTTCCCGAACCGCAAAATCCAAGAATGCAAAGAAAGATGAGTTCATGCTCATCAAGAACATGGCATGTGAGGAACCCAACTATAAGGTCCATCCTGAATTTTCCTCACAACCTGACGATGCTGGTGCATTCTCACACATTCCAAGTAGGGTTTTACTAGTTGAAGATGTCTGATCTTTCATACATTGCAAGATAGCAGAAATAGGAAGCTCAAAGGTTGAGGAAGCCTACAAGAAGCTATGTAATGATGATGTAAAACTCAAGGAAGAAAAAAAACACATTGAATTGAAAGGGCTCACCAATACCCTAATGTTCCTAAAAGTCTTCAAAATAGAATGGATTCGGTTAGTACTGAGCAAAATGCATAACAACAATTTATGGTTGGATGAACCCAAGGAAACAACTTGAGATGTCATCCATGTGGTCACTGGTTACCCTGTAACTGATAAATTAAAGCCACTTAAGCATCCACTGAAGGTAGAGATCAAAAAGATGATAGGAGCCAAATGGGATGGCTGAGGATTGAAAGTAACAACAATAACCAATGATGAGATCAAGTTTGGTGCATGTGTTTTGGGTTACAAATTCTTCCACGCAAGTAGGTTAAACAAAATAGCATCAGGTGTAGTGGACACAGCCTACAAAATTGTGAAGAAGGGTGCACAATTGGACTTATCTGAGCTACTCCTGAATCAGTTGAAGGAGAACCTAAAGATAATTAGGAATGCAAAGTCAAACACTTGTAATTCTGGTTCACTAATAATGTGTATCTTCTTTTAATTTCAAGAAAAATTCCCGTTGGTAGGACATGTGAAATGAGATAGCACCAAACTGGTCACCATGCAAATCAGTGAGCACATAGCCACACTGGGAGATAACTTTGAAATAGTCATGGATGAATACTTTAATGTATTCAAAGACCAAATGCAAAAGAGGGTAAGAATCCCCAAATAACTCATTGAGAAATATAAGGATGAGATATGCTTTATGGTTGACATAGATAATACTTACATCAAACTTGTTGTAGCAAGGACAACATGGTTACAACCATTGGAGTATGAGATCAACATTGATCTTGCAACAAAGGCAATTGATGCCTTAATCAATGAACCACTATAAAAGAAGCAACCAAGGTTTGGCACATATGAAGAGGCCAAGACAAGAATTAAATATAGCCTAGTTGTCAAGAAGACAATCAAAAAGAAGGACAAGATGGTAAAGAATCTCAAGAATATTTTTTCAGCAACCGAGGAAGAAGTTGAGCAAGAAGAAGTTGAACAAGAGGAGGAAACCGAACAACAGTCATCTGTCAGTAAAGATGAAGAAAAGAATGACTCCGAGGAAATAGAGTTCAAGTCACCACCTCCTCCACCATCTAAGAAACCAAGGACATCATCTGCTTCAAGGAATAGAAGCCAAACATCCAAATAATCTACTCCTTCACCTCTAAAGAAAGGAAGGGTCAGGACTTACAAGAGGAAAACTCTCGCACCAAAAAGAGGGAAGAACAAGAAAGGAAGGAAATTCATCAGAACCTGAGAGGACATAGAAGATACTGAGAAAGATGAAGCCTTAGAGGCAAAAAGTGTCAAGGTAAAAGAACTTGAAACTATTGATGACATTTGTGTTTATATTGTAAATTCTGGATCAATTACAGATCCAAACATTAGAAAATGGTTGAAATTAAATCAAGAAGATCAGAATAAGATTGAGGATGTCATTATAGCTCAAATGTACAACTTCAAATATGTACCAATACAATTTGAAGGTAGTTATGTACCAAGGGAACTCTTGGATAGATTATCCTCCCATTGGACATTTTCTCTAAAGAATGAGAAAGAAATTAGAGAAAGAGTACTTGTTTCTCTCATGCCACCTGAAACAAAGAAAGAAGAAATAGATGACTTGATGGAGAAATGCAAGAAGGAATTCTCACCAAATCTGAGGGCATAAAAATTTCTTGAAGGCAGGTCAATTAAAATTGAACAGGACAACCACAAGAAATAATGCAAGATCATGAACAGACCAATTGAGGAGGAAAGCCCCGACAAAGACCTTCAACAACAAGATGTTGACAAGGAAACTCAAGATGATACATCCATTGAGTTATATAAAGAAGAGGATGATACAATAGACAAAAAGACTATAGATGTCACAGATGATACATGGGAAGATACCACAAATCACAACATTGTGGACACTAATGTCATTGACATTACCAATGACCCAATAGATGAAATCAATAAGGATGAAGATGTCACTGTTGCAAAAGACACAACTGATGAACAAGACACAAAAATTGATATTGCATAGGTGAAAATTCTAGGCAAACTACCAATATTGATATAATCTATCAATATCATGCATGAAACAAGAAAATCACCTGAGGATGATACTCCAAAGGATGTAGGAGAAGAAGCAAACAAGGATAAAACCGATGGTCAGAAAGACATCGGAGATACTCAAGATGTAACTGACACTAATAAGGTTACTAAAGGAGATAAGGAAAAAGATGCAGAGACTCAAGACAAGAATGAAGAAACTAAGACTAATGAAGCAAAGTACACCAATGAAGGAGACAAACCAAAAGATGGTACTCCTGAGGAAATAGACAAGAGTGTTGCCAATGATGTTAAGGTGAATGTGGAGATGTCTCTAGACACCTGACGAGCTAAAAATGATTCCAAGTAGTAGAAAGAAGCACAATAGGTCACTTCATCAAGCATAACAGAAAAGGATGAGAAATTGGCAACTATGTTACATTATACTGAGTCACAGAAGAAGAAAAAGAAGACAAAGAAAAACAAGTTATAGTTTACATTGGATGAAATCATTGTAATACCAAAGTGTGACCCCTCTACACTTGAATTTGAATCTCTATAGGAATATGGAGAAATATGCCAAAGGCATTGCAAGAGAAGCTGAAGAAACATCATAGGGACTCCATGGTACTAGAGACAACACGGGACATACTACATCAAATAGTGCCCAATGTTGACATTGATCTGAACAAGCCAATACTTGATCAATTAGCTATCCTCACCGATGCAATCACAACTCAGAATATTGATGCTGAGAAGGAAATTGAGGAGAGAGCCAAAATGAAGTACCAATAGAAGCTCATAGAGAAAATCAGCCAAGAAGTGGCAGTAAATAAGTTAAAGCTATCATAATTCATATCTGAATTAGAACCCATCATTACTGAATCTATAACCATAATTCAAAAGCTAAGAACAATTCTAGTAGCCTAACCATAGATGGAAACAATGCAGCCAAGCTGCATTATGAAAATATAATTGAAGTTAAAAGGTTAAGGTGGGAGCTAAGGGAGGTAGAAACACATTTATAGAAGAAGTAACCGAGCTACAAGCTCAACTTCTACCAAATTTTACACTGCTCCAACTGTAACACCCCAAAATTGGCACCTAATAATCAATCAATTTTGGTGCATGATTCTTATCCTCGAAGTCCTATTGTACTAGGAAAATTTTTCTCCTAATTGACTTTAATTGACTGAGTTTCAAATGCAGAAAACCCAAATTTGCATAAATCTGACATTACATTTAATTCCTAATCCTCAAATGATTATTAGCTAAAATCCCTATGATTAATTGATTTAATCCTGAATTCCTAAGTGCTTTTAATTAAATCAATTTCACCCCCTTTGGCTAATATACATAAAAGGAATTGAAAGGTTATTTAATTATTGGGTGAATTATCCTCAAAAAGGAATTCCATAATTCCATGTGAAAGGACACTTATGTGTCAATAATTCATTCTTTTATTTAAATAATCTTTTCTTATTTGTCTCAATTGGAGAATGAAGAGACGACTGTTTCTTTTCAAGAAACTCTTCATCCTCTTTCCATGGTTTTCTATAAATTGGACCTCTTTTTCTTCATTAGAAAGGACTTTTTGGAGAGCATCAATACTATAGGAAATTTACATTTGGCTTTCATGTTTTTAAGTTCATTTGCATAATTAGGCTAATATTTCAATTGGAATCAATGATATATGCTTTTATTTAAGATTCATTCTCATATCTAACATTTCAATTTTATGTTCTCAAGTTGTCATTACAAGCTCTCAATTCTAGACTAAGAGCATTTTCTTTCCTTTGCTAGTTTAATTGCATCTTTACTTCCATAGAATAGCTGCAAATCATTCTTTGATTAATGCAATTTAGTTTCTTAGTTTAAATTGCATCTTTTTACATACACTAGTTGGAGATTTCTCATAGAATAATGGCATTTCTCATCTTCTTATTCTTAAATCCTCCATGTTAGCAATGGTCAGGTTGTTGGCTCTCATTCTGAGGGTAAAACTCAACATCCACATCTAATTAGGAGGCAATAGGTCACTTCAATCATATTTTCAGAGCAAACAATTCATGTTTGTGTTTGTGAATTAAGCAATTGTGTAAGGACTATGTTGTTCTTGTGTTGAATTCAGAGGTCCACATTCAGCATACAACATTTTGGCGCCCACCGTGGGGCAGAAAAATCAATTTCTAGCCTCATTTTCAAATTTGTTGACTGTGTTTTTCAAGCTGAATGTGGGCGCCAAAATGTTGTATGCTGAATGTGGACCTCTGGACTCAACACAAACACAACATAGTCCTTACATAATCGCTTAATTCACAAAGACAAACATGAATTTTTTGCTCTGCAAATATGATTGAAGTGACCTGTTGCCTCCTAATTAGATGTGGATGTTGAGTTTTACCCTCAGAATGAGAGACAACAACCTGACCATTGCTAACATGGAGGATTTAAGAATGTAAGAAAATGAGAAATGTCATTATTCTATGAGAAATCTGCAACTACCCTATGGAAGTAAGAATGCAATTAAACTAGCAAAAGAAAGCAAATACTCTTAGTCTAGAAATGAAAGCTTGTAATCTATAAAAAGAATTTGCTCTTTAAACTAGAATTGAATTGCTTGTAATCTATGAAAACTTGAGAACATCAAATTGAAATGTTAGATATGAAAATGAATCTTAAATGAAAAGCATGTATCTTTAATTCCAATTGAAATCTTAGCCTAATTATGCAAAATGAGCTTAAAGCATGAAAATCAAATGTAAATTGCCTATAGTATTGATGCTCTCCAAAAATTCCTTTCTAATGAAGAAAAAGAGGTCCAATTTATAGAAAACCATGGAAAGAGGATGAGAGTTTCTTGAAAATAAATAGTCGTCTCTTCATTCTCCAATTGAGACAAATAAGCAAAGATTATTTAAATAAAAGAATAAATTATTGACACATAAGTGTCCTTTCACATGGAATTATGGAATTCTTTTTTGAGGATAATTCACCCAATAATTAAATAACCTTTCAATTCCTTTTATGTATATTAGCCAAAGGGGGTGAAATTGATTTAATTAAAAGCACTTAGGACTTTAGGATTAAATCGATTAATCATAGGGATTTTAGCTAATAATAATTTGAGAATTAGGAATTAAATGTAATGTCAGGTTTATGTAAATTTGGGTTTTCTGCATTTGAAACTCAGTCAATTAAAGTAAATTAGGAGAAGAATTTGCCTAGTACAATAGGACTCCGAGGATAAGAATCATGCACCAAAATTGATTGATTATTAGGTGCCAATTTTGGGGTGTTACACCAACAACACATCAGTGCAACAAGACAACTAATAGGAACTCCCCAGATGTCTATAGCAGACAACATCTATGATATGCATTCAAAGATCACACTTGAGCACATGGCTCTGGAGAACCTAAAAGAGCAATGAAAAAAAAATGATGAAAGTCATGAAGTCTTCAAGTTCCCATATTTTTTATAAGCTCTAAGGTAAATGACCTTTTCCCTTAATATAAAATAAAGGGGGAAATGATATAAGTTCAAAATAAAAAGGGAAAATGCTATATAAATTCATTCAGATGGGAAAATTATAGATATGTATATGTATATTCATAAGGGGAAAATTATATGAAGAAGGAAAAGATATCATATGTACAGATATACCAACATATACATAGGGGGAGTCATTAAATGACTAAGGATTATAGATGTTGTATATACTTAACATTTTGTTAGTATTTTTCACATATCAGTTTTTGATACTAATGTTAAAGGGATCAGATTAAGAGATCACCAAAGATGACTAAGTATAGAGATAACTGATGACACAAGTTAGTGTGTAAACTGAAAGTCACAAAGCAAAAAGATAAAGTGGAACATGACAGAGGAACTCAAAATGCAAGTTACAGTGCAGACCAAAAAATTAGATACAGTGCAATTGATAGACAAAACCCAAGGATAGTCAAGCATGACTAACATAAAAAACCAAAGGATAGTCAAGCATGACTGACAGACAGAACCGAAAGTCAATTGGAACCCGCAAAAAGTGGATCTAACTTCCACATCAGATAAAGCAAGTGTATTCTATTTATAGGATATTTAATTTTTTTTTAAATCCATTTCTTTAGGGACAAGAAACATTAGTGTAAGTGCTTTAATCAGTCTAACTGATTTAAAACACATAGACTAGGAGATCTAGGTATAAGTTGTAAAACTGATCTTAGTGTTAACATTGTTTTTATCAAAACTCGATGAAGTATATCCATCTATAAATAGATGATGAAATCATTTATTATGTATGGATTTGATAAGAGGAAAGAGAGAGGAGAACAAAATGAGCACATTTATGGATTGAATTGAGAGTTTCAAGAACAAGAATAACAAAAGGAGGATTTGGTTAGCAGAACCAAGAACAGAGGAAACTAATAATCAGAGGTATTAATCAATCACAATCAGGTGATAATATTTTTCATGTAAACTAAATTGGATCTGTACCAACAATAGGAGATTGCATTTACCACGTCAATTTTTAATTTTCTATCATTCTAACAAGTGGAGAAAAGTGTAAAAATCCTTTCAAGGATGGTAGATTTAACAGTCCAACATCAAATCTCTCAACCGAGTGCACACTTAACAGTGTTGCTAAAGCTCTTAACAGAGTAGACTTTAATAGGTCTCCACAAATACTCCTAACATGGTAGATCATTAGAAGTGATCAAATTTTAAACCTTAACCGACCCCTTCCAATCTACAGATAGTGAAGTTTTGTGGGTGCCATCCCCACCGCAGTTTTTACTTCCTAACATGAGTTTTCTGCGATATCATATCTTGTGTTGTGTGTCAATTAATTTCATGAATATTTCTATGAATGATTCACATGTTTATTAATGTTATGAATTGATATAACTCACATCAAGATAATTTAGATCGGATTGAATGGACATACAATTGATTACAAAGGTTAATTGATTAAAGAATTCAAAATGTTTTAGAGGTACTGATTCACCCCTCCCCTCTCAGTACATACTTCCCATTAATACCAATAGTGACTATGATATTGATGAGTGTCTAATGTGTAATATTAGTCCACCCATCCAACACTCAAAACAACTTGTCCTAGTCTATTTTTGTTTCATAGATTATCAAGTTAATCATAGAATATTCTTTATGTAGGAGGCTGATGCAGAGGGTTTGATACTCTAGAGCTTTTCCTCACTCCAAGATGATTCTTGATCTATCCCAACCATCCAATGGTTGTTCCTTGTTGAATCTTCCTCCAATTAGGATCTCCAAGACCCTCCCTACCAACTTCTCCTTCTAGGTATAGTTGGTCTTTAGAAGATTTCAAGATTTCTAGGCTCTACTAGTCTAACTAGTACTCCAAATGCCCAATCTCCTTCACTAGAACTCCTCCTAGAATTCCAAAACCCTTCTTAGGATCTTGAAACACATCCCATAGGACTCTTATCTACCTTCTTAACCCATCCAAGGCCATTCTAGAATCTTTCCCATACTTCTAGGTCCTTTACCAATCCAATTGGTCTCAATTCCACTAGGAGGCCTAATTGTCAATTCCCTAGTAGGTCTATTTTCACAGTTTTAGGGCTATTACTCCAAATTTTCCCAAATTACCTAAAAAAATAACTTGAAAATATTCAAGGTATCAATCAACCCTGTCAAAATCCAAAACCCTAACCTCTAAAAGCACTCATAACCCTAGTTTCTTGCAGGCCCTAGATTTTAGCCTATTAATTAGGCCTCTGGACTAGTCAGCATAAACAATTGTTAAAATGATCTCAAACTTCTAATTATCCTCCTTCCACCTTAGAATACTTTTAGGAGACTATCTAGGGCATATGAAAATTCCACTAAGTCTTTCCCAAAATGTTTTGAGTGCTCAATCAAATTCCTTCTTCTCCCTATCCTGGCTCACCTAGATCCCTTGGCCTAGGAAATACACTCAAACTACAAGAAAGGAAAAAAAAACTTATTTATAGACTCTAACCCTACTTCCCCCATGGTTATAGTCAATTCCACCAGTGGTACTATAGGGTAGAGCCATTTCTAACTAGGTAGCACTGTATTGTCTCTGATAGACCAGTGACCTATGAAATTCGCTAACTTTAAAATGAAAGAAATTGAAAAAAAACTAACTACTGTATATGAAAACTAAATGAATCCACTACACACCCATGGAGCCTGATCTCCTCTCCCAATACATACACAGCCTTACAGGAGTAGAGAAACATTGCAAATTACAAGAATGCAGATACAATCATTCGTACAAAGGTATCAGAAATAAGTGTTGCAATCCAAAATATCATTAACCCTTCCAAAAAATTGAATATGTGCTCATATACCAATCACGGGGTAGTTACAACAGTTCTAACTATATTTTGTAATTTCTTGCAAAAGTTGCTCGAGCAACTTTCAAAGTTGCTAGCAACTTTTTGCACTTTGTGCATTTTGACTTTCCTTGTCAACTCGATGGGTGAGTTTGACCTTGATGACCCTAGATAGGATATTTAGGGTCCTAAAACACATCTCAAACCCATATTACCTTAAAATATCAACTTTTCACAATTTAGCCCAAAATGACCCTAAATTGCCTCATGAGCACTAAGGCTCTTACAAACATGAAGTCAACTTGTCATTGCATCCAACCCCTTGAAAATTATTCCAAAACACACACAAACACCTAAAAAACACCAAAAAATAAGATAGGGAGGTTCCCTTCACCATACTCCCTTGGAAAAATTAACTCAAGTCCCTTGAGTTAGGAGGTCTTCAATGGTGACCCCATGTTTCAAAATGTCCAGCTTTGTTATCCAAGTGGCCTTAGCTTCAGGTAGTTCCTACCACTTGATGAGTTATTCCTTTTAGTTACCCTTCCTTGTCTTATTTATCACTTTAGAATCCAATACACTTTCCAATTTAAGTGGCATTGGGGTAGGCAAGTCCTTCACCCAATCATCATCCTCCAAATCTGTAAGTGTAGATTGATCTGTTTCTAGGGATGATCCCTTATAGGGGTACAAGTCAAAAACATTGAAAATGGGTGATGAGTCAACTCCAATTCATAGGAATTCTTGCCATACTTATGTAAAATATTCAGTGTCCCTATCTTCTTCATGAGTAGTTTAGTGGGATTTCCTTTGGGTAGCCTCTCCTTCCTAAGATAGGAAAGTACTAGATCCCCCACTTTGAATTGTAAATGTCTCCTTGTCTAATCACCCTTGAACTTATACTTCTCCACTTGCTTCTGTAAAGTCTTGTTGACTTGATCATGAATTTCCTTCATCTTCTCTACAAATGACTCCCCTTGTGCACTCCTCTTGTCTTTCAAACTAAAATCTCTCAATTCCAAAATCCCTCTAGGATTGACCCCATACACAATTTAAAAGGGGCTCTTACCTATACTCATATTAATGGATTCATCATAGGAAAACTTTTCTTTCCCTATGATGCGAACCCATGACTATCCATGTTGTTTAGTCAAACACCTTAGCAAGTTTCCAAGTGACCTCTTTACTACCTTCACTTTTCCATCTGATTATGGATGGTAGGATGAAGAGAAAGACAAATTTTTTCCAAGCATCTTCCATAGGGTCCTCCAAAAGTGACCCACAAACTTTCTATCTCTATCACTTACAATATTCAATGGCAATCCATCGATACTCACAATGTCCCTAAAGAATAGATTGACAATTTGAGAAGCATCATTTGTTTTCTTGCATGGAATGAAGTGTGCCATTTTTCTAAAATGGTCCACCACCACAAACACACTGTCATGACCCCTAGGTTTCTTTGGTAACCCCAAAACAAAATCCATGCTAAGACACTCCCAAGGCCTTTGGGGTATGGATAGGGGTTGGTACAACCCACTGTTGTTGCTTTGTCCTTTTTTTGTCTGAAAAATCTGACATTGCTCTACAAATCTCCTCACATCTGATTGTAACTTAGGCCAATAGTAGTTCCTATTCACTTGCTCCAAAGTCTTATCCACTCCAAAGTGGCCCCCCAAGCTGCCTTGGTGTATCTCCTTCACAATGTTTTCCCTCATTGAGCATTGAGGAATACACATTAGGTGACCTTTAAACAATAGGCCTTCTTGCAACACAAACTCACTAAAATCCACTTTGAAACCCTGTTGAAAATTCACACATACTTCATAGGCTTATCTAAAATATTTGTCCTCCTTATAGAGGTCCTTCAAATCATTCGTCCCTACACTTTGCAATTGTATCTCTTGTATTGTAAGTACTCTTCTTCTAAGAGCATCTGTAACCTTGTTTCTAACCCCCTTCTTGTGCTTTATGACAAATGTATAAGCCTGCAATGATTCTACCCACTTCAAGTGCCTCTGATTCATTTTTTATTTTCCATTCAAGAAACTTAGAGCATGGTTATTAGTGTAGACCACAAACTCGCTAGGTAATAGGTAGTTTCTTCACTTCTTAAGGGCTTGTACCATAACATATATCTCCAAATCATAGGTGGCTTAATTTTGTTTAGCCTCATTCAAATTCTCTGAGAAGAAAGCCATAGGATGTCCTTCTTGGCTTAGCACTACTCCAATAGCCAACTTACTAGCATCACATTCTTCCACAAATAGTTAATTGAAATTAGGAAACCTAAGAGTAGGTATCTCTGCAATCCTTTTCTTTAACATTTCAAACCCTTGGTTTGCTGCCACAGTCCATTCAAACTTACATTTGATTCCACCTTTTATGGTGTTAAGAATATGGGTACACACACGACTGAAATTTCTCACAAATTTCCTATATTAGGAGGCCAACCCATGGAAAATCCTAACATCCCCTATGGATCTAGGCATAGGCCACTCCAATATTGACTTAACCTTTTCAAGATCCGTCTTCATGCATCCATTAGCAACCACAAAACCAAGGTAAAATAGTTCAGTTTTTAGAAACTCACACTTTTCTTGATTTATCATCAACTTCTCTTGATGTAGCTTCCTCAAGACCATCTCCAAATGCTTCATGTGCTCCTACTTGGACCTACTAAAGATCAAAATATCATCAAGGTAAACTATTACAAACTTACCAATGAACTCTGCTAGCACTTCATTCATGAGCCTCATGAATGTGCTAGGTGCATTACTTAGGCCAAAGGGCATTACTAGCCACTCATACAGCCCTTCATTAGTCTTGAAGGTTGTCTTCCACTCATCACCAGGCCTCACTCTTATTTGATGATATCCTAACTTTAAATCCACCTTCGAAAAGTAGCAAGAACCTCCCAAATTGTCCATCAAATCTTGTATTCGAGGCAATGGGAACCTATACCTGATTATGATCTTGTTTATATCCCTAGATTTCATACACATCCTCCATTTTCCATCCTTTTTAGGTGTAAGTACTATAGGTACAACACATGGGGTTAAGCTCTTCCTTATCAAACGTTTATCCAAAAAATCTTGGATCTATTTTTCCATCTCTCCATTTTGACATGGTGTCATCTTATATGTTTCCTTATTTGGCAAACTTGCTCCAAGAATGAGGTCAATCTGATGACTCACATCCCTCATAGGTGGTAATGCACTTGGAAATATATTATCTACTATTTCATGGTATCTCTCCAACAATGCTTGTATCTCTGGTGGTAAACTGACTTTCCCCTTAGTCTCCTCCTTTGGTTTTATCACTATTTCACAATAGACTCCTTTCTCTTTCTTCATGGCCTTTAGAAACTCCTTTCCACTCAATAACATCACACTTGTCCCCACATTCTTCTCCTCATTAGGCTCTGGTAAAGGATCCATTAGAAACTTCTTACCTAGCTTGGTGATCACATAACTATTCTTTTCCCCATCATGTATTGCTTTGACATCATACTGCCATGGATGTCCTAGAACCAGATGGAATGGATCCATAGGCAGTATGTCACATAGGACCTTTTCCTTATACTCTCCAATCTCAAACTCAACCATAGTTTGTTCATCTACCACTAGTTGTTGACCCTTATTCAACCATGAAACCGTATAGGGTGTGGTATGAGGTATCTTCCTTAGTTTCAATTTGTCCACCATCTTTGTGGATACTATATTCTGAGTGGATCCAAAGTCCACTATTACTTTGTAGATCTTCCCATGAGAACTACAAGTTGTCTTAAACAAGTTCTTCCTTTGAGGTGGCTCTATAGTGCTAGGCATTTTCAACAAAGTTATCCTTATAATCAAGTTCTCTCCATCTAATACTAGCCATGCCTTGGAAATGGGAGAAGTAAAATTTTGTGTGTCATCCTCTTGTACCAGTAGATTTATTCTATCCCCCATTGATGATGAGGAAGTATTTTTAGGACACTTTCCCATTGTGTGGCCCACTTGGTTGTAGTTATAGCACCTTCCAGTGAAGATTGAATTGGATCTTCCTTGGGATTGAAATCTTCCTCTAAGAGGTCCTCTTCCTCTCTATCCTCCTCTCTGAAAGAATCCCCTAAATTTATTGCCCCCACTATTATCCATAGACTGATTATCTTCTTGTCTATTAGGGCTCTATCCTCTACCAAAGTTACTTCTTCCTCTTTGAAACCCTCTATTATTATTGCCACCTCTTACAATTTGATGGAAGTCATTCCTTCTTCTAGCCTTATCCTCTATTCTCAAGGCTAATTGGAAACATTTGTGCATTTTTTTAGGATCCATCATGCTGATCTCATCTTGTATCCCTTGTCTCAACCCATTGAGATACCTTTCCACCTTCTCCATTTCTTCTTCTTGTCTCTGGCCCTTAGGCTCAACTTGTGAAACTCCTCGGTGTAAGCACTCACTATCATCTCCTTCTGCCTTAAGTTCTACAAATTTTGATACATCTATATCTCATAATCAGTAGGCAAGAATTGTGCCCTCAATCTGATTTTTATCCTCTCCCAAGAAATAATATTTTTCTTTCCATTGGTTTCCCTATCATCCTGCATCATGTTGCACCACACCAATGCAGATTCATTGAGTCTAGCCTTAGAATAACTGACCCTCTTCTCTTTTGAGATTTCTTTGTAATCAAATTAGTTGTCTATGGCTTCAAGCCAATCCAACAACTCTTCTCCATTTAGGCTTCTATAGTAGTATGGTATATGTTACATACTATCCTTGTTAACAAACTTAAAGGAATCTAATAATAGATTTTTTTCTTTTTCCATCTCAGGTTCCTTCCCTTTGTTTGATTAATCTTCTGTCTGAATCTCATCATCTCCATCACTCTCATCTCCCCATTTAGTGATCTTCTTTTTTCCCTTTATCTCGAACATAGTAGCCTTATCCAAGAGGCCCTGAACCAATTCCACTATGGCATCCCTACTCATTTCCTTAGGAGGCATGCTTTCAACCTCTTGACTCTCTTCCACTTCAGACATACACAACCTTCAAGAAATTATGGCTCTGATACCACTTTGATGTAGAGGGTTTGATACTCTAGAGATTTTCCTCACTCCAAGATTATTCTTAATCTATCCCAACCATCCAATGGTTGTTCCTTGTTGAATCTTTCTCCAATTAGGATCTCCAAGACCCTCCCTACCAACTTCTCCTCCTAGGTATAGTTCATCTTTTGAAGATTTGAAGATTTCTAGGCTCTACTAGTCCAACTAGTACTCCAAATGCCCAATCTCCTTCACTAGAAATCCTCCTAGAATACCAAACCCCTACTTAGGAGCTTCAAACACATCCCCTAGGACTCTTATCTACATTCTTGACCCATCAAAGGCCATTCTGCAATCTTTCCCAAACTTCTAGGTCCTTTACCAAAAAAATTGGTCTCAATTCCACTAGGAGGTCTAATTGCCAATTCCCTAGTAGGTCTATTTTCAAAATTTTAGGGCTATTAATCCAAATATTCCAAAATTACCCTACACAAGACCTTGAAAATATTCAAGGTATCAAAAAACCCTATTAGAATCCAAAATCCTGACCTCTAAAAGCACTCATAACCCTAGTTTCTTGCAGGCCCTAGGTTTTAGCCTATTAATTAGGCCTCTGGACTAGTTAGCATAAAAAATTGTTAAAATGATCTCCAACTTATAATTCTCCTCCTTCCACCTAATCCTTTTAGGAGACTATCTAGGGCATATGAAAATTCCACTAAGTCTTTCCCAAAAGGTTATGAGTGCTCGATCAAATTCCTTCTTCTCCATGTCCTGGCTCACCTGGATTCACCAGTCAGCCATAGGGCTTCCAACTTGGCCTAGGAAATCCACTAAAACTATAAGAAAGGAAGCACAAAACCTATTTATAGACTATAACCCTACTTCCCCCATGGTTTTAGTCAATTCCACCGGTGGGATTCTAGGGTAGAGCCATTTATAACTAGGTAGCACTGTATTGTCTCTGACAGACCAGTGACCTATGAAATTCCCTAACTTTACAATGAAAGAACTTGAAAACAAAAAAACTACTGCATATGAAAACTAAATTAATCTAATACACTCCCATGGAGCCCGATCTCCTCTCCCAATCCGTACACAGCCGTACATGAGTAGAGAAACAGTGAAAATTACAAGAATGCAGATATAGTCATTTGTACAGAGGTGTCATAAATAAGTGTTGCAATCCAAAATCTAATTAAACCTTCCAAAAAATCAAATCCATGCTCATATACCAATCATGGGGTAGTTACAATAGTTCTAACTACATTTTGCAATTTCTTGCAAAAGTTGCTCGAGCAACTTTCAAAGTTGCTACCAACTTTTTGCACTTTGTGCATTTTGACTTTCCTTGTCAACTCGATGGGTGAGTTTGACCTTGATGACCCTAGATAGAATATTTAGGGTCCTAAAACACATCTCAAACCCATATTACCCTAAAATATCAACTTTTCACAATTTATCCCAAAGTGACCTTAAATCACCTCATGAGCACTAAGGATCTAACAAACATAAAGTCAAATTGTCATTGCATCCACCCCCTTGGAAATTATTCTAACATAGACACAAACACCTAAACCAAACCTAAACAACAAAAAAACATGAAATAGGGAGGTGCCCTGCACCAGAGGGTAGTGTGTAGTTTATGATCTCAGGGAGCATAAAAGACGAACCACTAGAGGCTACATCTTTGATCATTTGTATCAAATAAGAGGAAGGAGCCACATGAAATAGGATGAAATGGGTGTAAAATAATTTGACAATGGAAGGATTTGGTGCATCTCCTACTTGAGCATTAAACATACTTTCAACTGTCCTTAGCCTCTCCCCGCCGCTAATCTTCCTCTTACCTTTTGTGGCAATATCCCTAGTAGCACTACCAACCCTAGATGGTATGATGAAAAGGTGGTGGTTATTGACCACATTGATCATGTCTGACAAAAATATATCTCCTATTTGTAACAACTCCTCACTTCCAAAGCCCCCTCAAGGACTCACCTTCTAGGCTGCCCCAAGTGCCCCTAGTGCTTCCCAAACACCATATCTTCACTCAAGACTTCAAGCTTCATTTAAAATCCATAAACCATCTCCTTATGGCCTATCTACCATGTTCCATTGACCGATTAAGTATGGATAACCAATCCCTTACCCAACTCTCACATTTAGCCCTTAAAGCTAGTAGCCCACACCAGACACTATTTTTCCCTTTTCTCCTACTTTTCCCAAAAAAATAAGGAAAATAAAACATGATTTAGATACCCTTTTGGGATCTTTAAATCCTCCCCAATATTTAGTATATACTCCCTTGGAACATACCCAAGATCTAATACTCATGTAACCCCCAAGCAAGGCCTAATTCTCCTCATTTATAAAGCAACCCATAACTCCTCTCACTCCCATGACTCCAAAGGCTGAAATAGTCTTTCTAGGGCTCATAAAACAAGACATTTAAAAGTCTCCAAGGTTCTATCATCTATCTATGGCCTTAGCCACTAAACCCTTGGTTTTGGGGTCACACCATGAGGGTTCGATCAACAATTCCACTCCAATCCACTCTAGGCCAAACTAATTGCACAAAAAATTCACTTTATATCCCTACATGAAGTAGCCATCCCAAAACATATTAAATCATGAAGTAATCCACTTTCTATATGACTAGTGTCGAGTCAGGCTTGTTCAGTGTCAGCAAACTACCACTGTTTTGTGGTTCTTCAACCAACTTCCTTCAATCCCTGCATAAGATACATATAGTACAAAAATATATTACATAGTTGGACTCTCCCACCAATGAGAGTGACCATAGGGGGTGGGAGAGTTACAACATGGTAGTAAAATTCAAACTCTTTAAACTAATTATATTCGTGAATCAGAGAATGAAATAACAGAGAACAACTTTGTTTTATTGAATGAAACTTTTGTTACATTGACTGGTCGACTTACACAAATTCCACATTTCTTTGAAACTTGACAAAATTTGTTCTAAATAGCCAGACAAGGCTAATAACCCCCTGCATAACCGTAATAGTCAGTTATGTGACTATTATCAGTTAGTTACAACTTAAAATCCATTGAGATTTGTTGTCTAGTTGACACTAAAGTGTCAACCTCGACAACTTACGATCATTAAGTCTTCCACAATGTTGTATTAACCTTTCTAAAGGTTCATAACCCTATCAAACTTTCTAAAAACTCTTATATCCCCTTACAAGCCTTACTAGGCCTAAATTTCCAACATGGGCAAACTATGACTTTCGGCACTCTTAGTGATTTTACAATATTTTATTGGCTCTAGTGGCCACATTACATTTATTATAGACCCTATAGGCCTTTAGATTCCTTTTCTAGACTAGTTTCAATAGAATGACCCTCATGACCCCCCTCTAGGTGCATTATAGCGTTATGATGCTATTTACCCCTATTACATTGCCTTTATAGTCTAGGATCATTACATTAAGATGAATCAAATAAAAAATGGATCATGGATCCAATTACATTTACTCTTGATCTTTCAAGATCACTTGTCCTTCATGAGTCTACATGACTCTCCTCTCATGATTTTTCCAGGGTTCCCTACACCATGGTCATAGGCATAGATGATTGTCCACCTGCAAAAGAATTTTTTGTCACTGTCACACATTGAGACCTCATTTATGCTTCCATGTGCAATCTACGAGCCTCTGATTTCTCATCCTGCTTTATATTTTGACAAAGTTTAACTCCATGACATGTAACACTTAATAATTGAGACCCTATATCTGTGTAGCTCCCTATAAAAGTTTTCCTGTAGACGTGAAACTACCACACTCTACTCCCCACTGAATTTTTACTTTTGGTATGAATAATTGTCTCAATTTGGAGAAGAGGTTTCTTTTGTTTAGATGGCCCTTTGAATATTTTTCCAATACTTTTGAAGGGTAATCAAATGGATTTGATGGCCACCTCCCCCACCCCCATGCCAACCCCAACACTTCCATATACTGTGATGTTGAAACTCTTGCATTTGTTTGAGTTTATTTCACCAACATTTACAGTGCTTCTCATGTTGGTTTTGAGAGATTTAATGAAACTTTAAACTGAAAAATGAAAAAAAAAACATTTAGACATTGCTTTGAGCTTTGAAAAAAAAATTGAAAAAAAAATAAGTAAAAGGATAGAATTACTTATATTACTGAAGAAATTGTTGCTCCAGTACCAAATGGAAATATGCCTTCGATTCAACTTCTTTACACCTCCGTCAACCTTGCTCAAAGATTTTGTCTCCTTGAAATTAAATCATTTTGTGCAATATTTTTTTGGAGAAAGAATGAACACAAAATGAACTCAAATGCATTGAAAAGGGACCATTTTGCCCCTTCAAGGCTACCTAAGGTGTGGGGCCCACAAAAAAGAAATTAAAAATTTATTTTTAACATATCAAGTAATTTTTGAAATGTTGTTGAAAAAGGGGATGAGTGGAGCATGGATGCTACTCCGGCCATCCCCTCTATGTTTCTGCCTTCTTTGCATTTCTAAGGTTTTTCCTGGTAGTTGGGAAAAATTGGAGATGGCTAGGGACATTTCCAAGCTATCCTCTCATCCACGGGACATCTTAGAAATTACAATGCATCAAAAATGGTTGGGGACGCATCCTCAGTTACTACTAGTTTTTTGGGGTTAAAAGGGCCTTTTACAAATCTTTGGAGAATGAGACGGGGGATAAGGGAATAGGTCAAAAAGGGTTGGTGATTTATCCTCAGTAAATATTAGTTTTTTTGGGGGTTGAAGGGGCCTTTTTTAAATATTTGGAGAGAGTGAAGGATGTGCAAAATGGTTTTATGGAGTTCCAATGGAACTTTTGTTTCAATCTTTAGAATGAGAAGAAAGGTCTATTCTTGTTACTTCACTTTCTTCATGGCCCTCATTCACATTGTCATCATTTCTTTTAGTGCTCATTTTTGGGGGCTTCTTTTTGATAGCAAACTGAAACCAAAACATTTTTAAACTTTAAAATTAAAACTAATTACAAACCCTTTCTAAAATTAAAAAAAAATTAATAAAGATAAAATGACATACTTTGACATTGTTGTGTATACTTTCAACTTTCCTCAGTTTAGGGCTTAGGCAGCTAGGGCTCAAATTTTCAAATATTATTCAAGCTTAAATTTTAGGGCTTTAGTTCGGTATTGTCTAACATTGGTAGGTGTAACTACCCCACAAACCTCCTTCCATGTAATTGGTAACAGCAATGACATAGCAGCAATGAATATCTTGTTAATGCAAAGGGTTAGAAATTTAGTGGAAGTTGTTGGATGTGAAATAATTCTACCCTTGTTTAAGAGCTATCATGTTCAGTATCACAAAAGCTAGTTTCTGTAGTATATTGATTCTAACTAATTTGTCTGAATAAATTTTACACATTTCTGATGTGGAAGTTAAAGAAACCAAACTAATGTGTGATACGCCAATCATCATTATTGCGGTGAGTTGATTCCTTGAATGCAATTATTTGATCTCTAGTTTTGCATTTTTGAAGTCATTTGCTGAAATTTTGAAACATTTATATTGATTTTTTGGGAATGTGTTAAGTGGTTTATTCACTTATTTTCTTGTATACTCTAGTTCCAGACACATCAAACTTTTTGCGTGAGAGACAAAAGTGGTAAAATGATAGAGGGTGGAAAGGTAAAATATGGGATGCCAACTAGAAATTTCTATTGATATTATCATATTAACAACTAAAGCAGCATCGTGGTGGATATATTATCTGATTAATTTAAAGGTTTATTAATTTGACAAATTGACCTTGATAGGATGATATTCACACCATATATTATCCATGGGCAATGCAACAGATGGATTCTAGAGAAATGACAGAAGGTGTAATATATCCTACATGGAGGTTGAGGGAGATGCAAAAAATGGGAATTCAATCCCTTATTTAATTTTTTGTTTACACGTCCAATAAAGTATTCCTTGGGAGTATGATTTATTAGAATTATATGTACTTTAAGATTTTGGTAGTATATGGTTAGAGTAGAGAGCTGTTATGTCGGTATATTTTGTATCAAGGTTTAAATTATTGAAATTAAAAGGTGTTAGATATCTTAAATATCTTTTATACATATTGTTGGTTGGAAATTTCTAGATGGGATTGCATTTCCATTGTTCCAAGTGCTGATAAGAAAATGTCATCACCATTATTTTTTCATTTTACATTTTTTTTGAGTGCTACATTTAAATATCAGCTGTATCACCAAATGCCTAGGTGCATTTTCTTATATAATATCTTTTTGTTGTCACTCAAAGATTTGATAAGTTTAAACTAAATTGGAATATTATTGTTTAATCAGATCAATCACAGGAAATTGCCTCTAAGATCCTTGTTTGGAAAGGGGACTTTAGATGAAGGTGGACCTTTGTTTGAAGGTGTCTTCCTTGATTACTATTAGGTTTAGTTAATTTAATATTAATCTATATAATAAAATTTATAGGGAAAAATGACTTTTTCAACAGGAATCTTTAGCAAGTGCTTAATATGATTCTAAATGAAGTGTTGTGAATTTGACCTAAGCTGCTTCTTGAATAAGTGATGTTTAAGAACAATGATTGGTTTGAATTGTATGAGGTGCAAAAATTTTACTTTGAAAGCTCTCCAGAGAATGCCACAATAGTACAACACAAAGTGATGATGGTGTTTTTTTAAATATATACTTGTTCCCTTTGTATACATTTTTCTAGTAAGAGTTGTATGCAAAATCTAATTGAATAACGAAACCTATTAGCATCAATAAAAGTTCTCTTAAACAGGTATAAAAAAAGGTCACTATAACTTTTCTCATTTTGGAAAGGGTACATTATCAAATTGGATCAAAACCTAGAGCCTACATATTTGTTCAAGGAAAATAAATTATATTGGAAAAGTCTGCATGGTGGAGCTATATGTATATAAATGGTGATTGGTAGAGGTTGGGTTCCATGAGGTACAGAAGTGTGAGGAAAATTCTATAGTACTTTAGAATGATGTGATGGTGTTGTTTGATTTTGCATATATAATTTTTCACTACACATTGATTTTTCTATTGAATGATGAATGACATTCCAACACCCAAGGTTCTTTTAAATAGGCATGACAAAAGTCACTGGAACTTTTGGCATTTTGGGTAGGGGCTACAATTAAAGTTGATAAAACCCTAGATTCTAGCCAAAGCAATGTTATTTAAGTCATGGATTTGTCATTGGAAATTCTTAGATTGATAACACTTTATATGACAAATTGATCTCATTCAATTCAACAAAAATTTATGGGTAGATAACATTGTCATCTATGCAAACATTGTTAGTCCTTTTTTCTTGTCATTGATAACACTGTTGTATTTTTTTCCCATTGCTAAACCAGATTTTCACATTTTACATCAGTTATTTTTTGGCTTGTTAATACAAATCAATCTTCATTTATTGACATAGGCAACCAAGGTATATATTATATTCCAGTATGCATGTTTATTTAGCTTTTAAAATATTTTCATTGGTACAAGAATCAAGATATTTAAGTCAGGATGCGTAATATAAGTATTGAAAGTGAGATTTTAGTGATGTGCATAACCAAATGTCTAGACATGACTGACCACCAAACTTGAGTTGATTAAGAGAGTGTAAGACGTAAAACAATTGCACTTCTGCTACTAGGCTAGGAAATTCAATTTTTGTGAGGGCACTTTCCTCTACGGTGATAATTTTTTAAAGTCAAGATTAATTAACTGGTAGCTGATCTCGAGCATTATTAAGGATGATATGTTTAAAATACTAGTCTTTGATTTGAGGAAAAAACTCATTTGGAAACAGACAACTTAGCGATGAAATAGAAGGTAACCAATGCTTACTTTACTATTACTGAGGTCTATGGCATGTCAAAAGCGAGGAAATATTATGATATTAGCAACAATTTTAATCTTCTATTGGGGGATTTGAATATGTGGATTATGGGTGAAAAAAATATTATTTGAGTGGTTTTGAGGGCAAGTGCCACAGGAAAATTGTAGCTTGCTTAATGCATTTGCACACAGTCAGTGTATAGAAATACTTTTGGAATGCACAAAGCTCTTGGATTGGGGAGACCTAATTTTTGAACCTCAATGAAAAAGTGTCTTGAAAGTGAAAGACGCTTGGCCATATTCAAGTTAATTATTACCTCGAATATGATTCGAGTATTTCTCTCTTGAATAATGAATGGAGCAACAACAATGAGGAGTAACCAATATGTGAATAAGAACAATCTCTGGAAGAAATGCATTTGTATTGGTGATGCAAATATGATATGATATGTTCAAAGATTAACATTTTTAATATGGGAAAAATTGTAGTAAGTTAGCATGTAGGATGTGAATTGGTATGAGGGATCCTTAATCTCTTGAGGTAGGTGCACATATTAACCTTGAGAATTTTGTGAAGCGTTCATCTAATCACGAATGTGATACCATTGATTGTATTAACATTTGATTACAAATGAATTTTCAATAGTAGGATCATGTGAAATATTTTAATATATATACTTTGATCTTTTAATGGTCAGAAATCTACGAGAGTCAACTTTGTTGTTTTTCTCTTCTGCAATTCAGTTCTTCTCTTATTCAAGGAGATGATAAGCATCACCATATATTCAGTGGTCTATTAAATAACTATTGTTAGACTTGCATGCCCATCTTTGATGTTTTTGAAGGCTTAACACTACATAATTGAGTGTATTTTGATTCCATTATGTGGTACTAAAAAATTATATACCATTTCTTTTTGTGCTTCTTTAGATATTTTCTACCTTTTTGTTTTACTTCGAAGCTTATGAAGTTGATTCTTAATTGAGAAATACTAATCTCTTGGCTCTCCATAGAGTATTAGTTATGTACATATTTTTTCAATGGCAGATGTGGGCTTCTTACCCCTAAATATGTTTGTGTAAATATATTTAAAAGATGGTCCTTATTTGAGAAATACGAACCTTGACTCTCCACAACATATTAGTTATGTATGTTTTTTTATTATGGTTACATGTGGCTTTTTACCCCTTATTCTTATCCAAATTATTTATAATAAAATATTTTTTCTCTTTTTTATATGAAGGACAAGTATTCAAGTAAATGTTCCATTGGTTTTGTCCATGACCCTTTGCATTTTCTCATGGTGTCATTGAAAACAATCTTAGGCCACCTAATAGCTTCCAATTGTACAATTCTTTTTAGCTTCCATGTGGTCAATTATTTTTAAGTAACTTATGAGATGCACCATTGAAATGGCTTTAGTAGGTGCAACCGCCATTTTACTCGACATAATTTCATATGGAATTGTACCTTATATTTTGAACTTGCTTGTAGTCAAGTATTTTTGAACTCTCAGATTTTTCCATTTTAAATTTGATGTCATGCTAGTTAATAATTCACACCAATAGATTGTTTTTTTATCAATAATATTAACATGTTAGCATGGTAACCTAGTAGGGGCAACAAGCACACCAACCCATCGAAGTTGGGCACAAAACATCATTAACATTGTTTATTTGGGCCAAAGTGGGGATTTGATTAGTGGCTGCACCATTAACAATGCAACCACAACTATTACACCACAAGAGGGTCCCCCACATCCATATAGTGTTACTAGAGTCACTAAGAGCCTAAAAAATAATTTGAATGGTTTTCTTGTTTCATAACTTTGTGTTTCTATATTTATTTTCGAGAGGATATGCTGCGTTCCAACTCACCAAAGTTTTCCTTTTTCTATAGCCCTCCCTATTAAGCTTGTCATTAAGGTCAATCCCAAGACATTTTTACTCAAGTTACTATTTCAAGAGTATTTCCTTCAAAGTATAATTTATGCTAGTATCTTTTTTTTTTATTGGTAACAATCGTGATTTTGGTGTTGGTGGTATTAACTTGCATCGCCACTGCTCTACATAAATGTTCAAGGGCATATAAACATAAATGTTCAAGGGCATATAAATTCTCTTGCAACCTGTGAGCTGATTTAGAAATCAAAATAAGTTCATCAAAATAAAAAAGAGGCTTGACCACCTTTCCATTTTGACCATTTCAAGTTTATCGATATATAAATCAAAAGAGAGTAGGAGATAGGGGGGAATTTTGTTTGACCCTAATGCTACCTCTTAATTGAAATGCCCACTAAAGTTATGAGTTTAACTTAAAATTCTTCATAAATCCTTTGAAATATTGCTCTAAATACAAAATAACTTAAGTTCTTCCATGCTACAACAAAAAATATCTCCCCTTTATTCTCAAACCTTTTCATTGATGTGCCTCAAAGTGATTCTATTATCGATCGTAGAATGCTCAAGCTTGAACTTGCTTGACCTTTTACTTATTTTTCTTTTTCTTCTGCATATTTTTTGATATTGTTTTTTCCACTATATAACAAAAGTCAATAAAATAACAAATTTATTTTCCTTTTCTTCCTAAGATTTTTCATTGATGTGCCTTAATGTGATTCTATGATATTGTAGAGTGCTTAGGCTTAAAACTTGACCTTAATTTTCTTTTTCTTCTGCACACTTGTTGATTTCTTTTTCAATCATACTACTATCAATTTCACAACCAAGGGGTTAATTGTTTTGGCTATGTAATCGGAAGAGCTATTAACATCACTATTTTTAAATAGAAGTATCTCTAAGTTGGTTGTCCACTTTATTTGAAACCCTTGCAAAATGATGTTGAAAATTTTCATAATGTAAAAAATCAATTGGGTTTTCTATCCCCAAATTTTTAATGCCAATATCAATTTCAAGTAAGGTGGAAATATTTGTAGCGGCGTTGACCAGGGGAGAGGGATCTACATTTGATTGCTTCTCGTAAAGTTGTCTTGCATATTCAAAACCATTGATTAGTTGAAATTTCTTTTAGTTTGCTTCTTTTATGGTTGAAGCTCCTTCCAAAAAAACTTTGAGTTATCCTTTCCAAGGTAGATTAACTCTTTTTGTCTTGTGCTCATGAATTTGACTTTTTTCTTTCGTCAAATTATTAAAGTTTGGTAGGCCTTCTTGCACCTAACTCCTAGGCACTTATGATACACTGCCAGTTCACCTATAGTCTACTAAGTAGTTATGTCCTCACCCTAGAGGAACTTTAGGATACACAGAAATCTACCTACCATTGTTACTCTCTCTTGGACCCTCTCTTCCATATTTTAAACCATTGACTAGTTGAAATTTCACTAAGCTTCCAATTATTTTTTTCAAGGTAGATTAATTCTTATTGTTTTGTGCTCATGAATTCAATTTTCTTTCTTTCTTTCTTAAAATATACTTCTACAACTTAATATTTATCATGTGCTTGTTTGACTCTTCCAAACTTCTTACAATTTCACATTCCTCATCAAACCAAACATTAAATAGAAATTAATTAGCTTTGATTCCTTATTTTTTGTACATTTCCCAAGAGCTCCTTGAATTATATTTGTTAACTCATAATTATTGAGGCCTTTTAGATGAATTTTATTCTTTTTGATTAATGTCTCTATGGTTTCCTTTGAAGGTCAAACAATTTTCTTGTGTCAAAATAGATCTACACTTTGGAGAGATTGCCAACAACATTGAGTCTTCTTATGAAGTTACCACTTCCCATACCAAGATAAAATAAAGTAAATTAGGTTATAGTTTGATTTTAAATCCCAAATATGCTCACCAATAATAACATCATCTATCCTTCTAGTCAATCTTTGCAAGCAAAATGTATGGTAAATGATGCTTCATGTGTATGTATTACATGTAATTTTTTTTGTTTCTTCCATCTATCCAAACTATTCAAAATAATTAAATTGAAGGCACGACACAAAGAAAGCAATTCCTCCCTGTTACCCTTGTTTTTGAAACTTGGCCAAATTTTAGAATTTCAAATAGTGATCCTTCTGACCTGATTATTCTTTATATATGCCCTTTGATATCCTGTGTGTTTTTATGGAAAGACTTTAATCTCAACCTAATATGTTGCTGGATATCAATTTTAGAAGCAAATGAAAAACTCAGATTTTATAAAGTGCATGAGAGAGAGCCATTACCCATCACATGTATTTTCATAAGGAAACAAATGAATCATAAGAACTTTGGAGGGTTGGAATGATCTACATTGAGGAAGATGGATGTAGTAGGGGCAGTCAAAATATCTAAGTTTGAGGCTTAATTAGAGGAATACGACAAAGGAATATCATATATGAGCCATATTTTGGACCACTATAATTTCATTTGAGGATGACATACCTGACATTGTTCGAAAGTTCTTGTCTTTCCCGTGGTTCCAACAACCATTATGAAGGTTGAGTTTGAAATAAGTTTGGGACATGTTTGAGTTGACCTAGTGGTCGAGAATTTGTACTCTTGAAAGGGAGGTCACAAGTTCAAATCATATAGGGGTAGGTTATGTACACCTCATAAACATATGGTTGGCATAGTGGACTATGAAAGGACCTTTCCTTTCCTTTCCTATTGTTAGAAAAGTTAGACTGATCACCAAATCAAAAATAATTTACCAATTTTGGTGTCCAAATAACACATCAGAGGATTAGGGTTTGAAATTTTTTTTTTCCAAAGTTTCATTCTTAAAATCTACTTCTACAACTTAATATTTATTGTTTTCTTTGGTTCCTTATTTTTTGACTGAAATGTGGTTCCAAAGTTTCATTCTTAAAATCTACTTCTACAACTTAATATTTATCATGTGCTTTGATTCCTCATCAACAAAAACATATACTAGAAAGTAATTAGCTTTGATTCCTTATTTTTTTGTACATTTCCCAAGAGCTCCTTGAATTATTTTTATTAACTCATAATTATGGAGGCCTTGTAGATGAATTTTATCCTTTTTGATTAACCTCTCTATGGTTGCCTTTAAGGTCAAACAATTTTCTTGTATCAAAATAGATCTACACTTTGGAGAGATTGCCAATGACATTGAGTTTTCTTATCAATTCCCCTTATCATACCAAGATAACATAAAGTAAATTGGGTTATAGTTTAATTTTAAATCCCAAATATGCTCACCAATAATAACACCCTCTATCCTTCTAGTCAATCTTTGCGAGCAAAATGTATGATAAACGATGCTTCATTTGTATGTATTAAATGTAATTTTTTTTTTCTTCCATCTATCAAAACTATTCCAAGTAGTTAAGTTGAACGCACCACACAAAGAAAGCAATTCCTCCATATTACCCTTGTTTTTGAAAATTGGCCAAATTTTAGACTTTTAGCTAGTGATCCCTTTGACTTGATTATTCTTTATATATGTCCTTTGATATCATGTGTGTTTCTAAATATCACTTTTGGAAGCAAATGAAAAATTTAGATATAAAGTGCATGAAAGAGACCCATTACCCATCATAACACAAGGAGGGAGAGGAGAAGGGGCCAAAGGCACTCCCAAACTCCAAACCACCTTGCAGAACAATGTAGAACACATCAACAGAGTGAGAGAAGAATACACAAAGATCCTTTTATCATTAATTTATCAAAATCATTACATGTTGGGCTGTAAGGCCTTCCCGATTTTGGCCAGATATTCAAAGAATTACAATAGGATTCTCATACATGTGAGGTCACAGAATTTCCTTTTAATCTTCTATCTTCTAAGTGATACTAAAATTGACTCCCCTAACAAGATTTGATTGATTGACTAAGAATAATGAACCAAATATATACAAGAGTCCAACAAGGAATTCAGTGCTCAAATCCATAAGAGAGACCCATATTTAGGTCCATACAGATCCTAATGAGAGATCCCTAATCAAATCAGAAACAAAAATTAAATGAAGAAGTTGGCCAAAGATCAAACTCCCAAATTAAACATCTCAGGTAGAAAGGACACCAAAAATCAGCAACCATCAGTAAAGACATACCCGAGCATCAAAAAACCCATTGGTAAGGACATCACCAAAACCCATCAGTACAAGAATGAACATCAAAAAAGAAACAAGCATGACTGAGCAACAAAACCCGAGCGACACAGACAAGCATGCCCAAGCAGAAGAACCCGAGTGACAGAGAATAATTAAAGAATTGTAAGCAAAAATCTTTTTGGTTGTGTAGGATTTCCAATGACCCAAGATGCTCCTGCGTCAGACACCTGGGGTTACAATAAATTATTCTCCAAATAATTTATCAGGTCCAACCTGAAATGAATCTAACTTAGATTGAGAAATCCAAGATGAGTCCTCAATCGGTCTGTTCTTCCATTTCACCAAATACTCCATGTATTCTTTTCCTCTTGTCCTTCTACCAATTCTTTGTTTCTGGATCTTCTCAATTTCCTCTATCTATTTCTTTTGATAATCACTTGGTATAGTCACTTCTTCATTAGGCTCATGATATTCATACAAATCTAAAATATTGAATATAGGTGATATATCCATGTCATCAGGTAATTCAACTTCATAAGAATTTCCACCGTCAAATCTTCTCAGTATCTTGCAAGGACCAAATTTATTCATCTTTAGTTTACCATATGTTCCAATAGGAAATCTTCCTTTCTTCAAATTAACCATTATAGCATCACCAAATTCAAATCTTTTATTTCTTCTTGATCTGTCTGCATCATCCTTGTATTTCTGATTACTTTTCTCCGGCTTTAGTTTTACATCTTCATGCAAATTCTTCTTAAATTCTGCAAATTCTTTTGGTTCAGCACTTCTTTTCTCTTCACCAATAATATCTCTCAAATCTTATATACCTCTTGGTTGTGAGCCATGAACAATCTCAAAAGGTGTCTTTCTAGTACTTCTATTCACTGAACTGTTTTATGCAAACTCTGCTTGTGCCAACATCAAATCCCAATTTCCTAGTGTGTCTCCAACTAAACATCTCAAAAATTTACCCAAACTTCAGTTTACAACCTCTATTAGGAATCAAAGCATAACATATATCATTTCTTTTCAAATCCTTAACAAACTATCTACCTTCAATTAGACAAACTTTCACAGATGTACATAAATCATTAATAGATTCTTCAACCAAAGGTAAAAAAAAAATTTTCTTACCATCAACCCAAATAGAATATCTAATCAATCTTCCATCATGTATAGCATGTCTATCATGATGCCAAGGTCTACCCGACAAAATGTGACAACAATCCATTGGCATAATATCACACAACACCTTATCATAGTACTTTCCAAATTTTAGACTCACAAAACATTGTTCACTCACCATTAATGTATGCTCATCTTTGATCCATGAGATCTTGTAGGGTTTTGGATGTTTCATCCTTTCCAACTACAAATTTGCAACCATTTCCTCAGATGCCAGATTCTCCGAGCTTCCACTGTCAACAATTACCTTCCAAACTTTATCAGCAACTCTACATCTGGTCTTGAACAAACTTTTCCTGATAGGATCTTGCTTATCCTTCTCACTCCATAGTATCCTTCAGATCAAGAGATTACTGTCAAGTTCATTAGATGGTTCCTCTTGCACCAATGCATTTCTACTACTACTGCCTTTCTTTCTTGCATGTGTACATTCAAAGGATTTATGTCCTTCCTCACCACAATTGTAACAAGTTAACTGGAATCATTTTCTGTTATATCCACCTTTGGAGTAATTACCTCTTCCTCGGTATGAACTTCCACCTTTCGATTCAGTCTTTCCTTTATCCTTATTTATGTCTGAAACTGACTTGTTTGGTTCAAATCTACTATTTTCACCATGAGATCTACCTCTTCCTCTAGGGAATCTACCACCTCTACCTCTTTGTCTTTGTTCATATCTTTTGTTCAACTTTTCTTTAGCTTTTAGGGAAAATTGATATGCCTCTTCAATGCTTTCCATCTTGACCAAACTAATTGCATCTTGTATGGAACTCCTCAAGCCATTTAGGTATCTTGCAACTCTTTCCACCTCATCTTTAACATGTCCAGATCTGATGTCCAATCTGTAGAGTTCATTAGTTTAGTCTTTGACTAATTTTTCTTTCTACTTCAAGCTTTGGATTCTCCTAATCAGGTTAATCTGGTAATCACAAGGTAGAAAATTTCCTTTCAATTTGTTTACCATATTATCCCATACCTTGATTTTATCTTTACCTTTCTTCTTTCGATCCAATTGCAGATGTTCCCACCATAAGGATGCATGACCTTTCAACTTTTTGATTGCAATTTTCACCTTCTTATCCTCTACTGCATTCTCATATTCAAAATACTTTTCCATCTTTGTTATCCAATCAATCAATTCATCATAATCCAATTTTTCACTATACTCAGGAGGATTGAACTGAGGTGTGGATTTCAAACTTGTCAAAGCTCTCAGGAACCTTTCTTCTTCCTAATTCATCATAGGTGAAGGTGCAGCTTCACCTTTAAGCTCTTCAATTTCATCATCACTAAAATCATCAAGATATATTCCTCTATGCTAGGCTATCTCAACAACTTCCAATATAGCAGCCATCTGTCTAAGCATATCAGATAGACCTGGATCTGCATTTCCTCTCCCACAAACCATCTTGAATCCCTCTGCAATTGTAGGTCAGATCTCAATCTGCTACCCCAAAACAATATCACCAACTAGGGTTAGGGTTTACAAGAAGGAACTTAGATCTCACCAATTCTTTAATACCACCTAAAGCAAGGAGGGAGAGGAGAAGGGGCTAAAGGCACTCCCAAACTCCAAACCACCTTGCAGAACAATGCAGAACACAACAACATAGTGAGAGAAGAAAAAATAGAGATCCTTTTATTATTAATTGATCAAAATAATTACATGTCGTGCTGTAAGGCCTTCCCAAATTTGGCCAGATATTCAAAGAATTACAATAAGATTCTCATATATGCAAGGTCACAGACCTTCCTTTTAATCTTTTATCTTCTAAGTGATACTAAAACTGACTCCCCCCAACAAAAAATGACTGACTGACTAAGAACAATGAACCAAATATATACAAGAGTCCAACAAGGAAGTCGATGCTTAAATCCATAAGAGAGACCAAGATTTAGGTCCACACAGATCCCAATGAGAGATCCCAAATCAACTCAGCAATAAAAATTAAATGAAGAAGTCGGACAAAGATCCAACTTCCAAATTAAACATCTCGGATAGAAAGGACACTCAAAATCAGCAACCATCAGTAAAGACATACCCAAGCATCAGAAAACCCATCGGTAAGGACATCAATGAAACCCATCGATACAAACATGACTAAGTAACAGGAAACAAGCATGCCCAAGAAATAGAACCCGAGCAATAGAGAAAAGCATGCCCGAGCAGAAGAACCTGAGTGACAAAGAACAATTAAAGAGTTGTAAGCAAACAACTTTTTGGTTGTGCAAGTTTGCCAATGACCCAAGATGCTCCTGCATCACATCTGAAGACATTATATTTTTCCATTAGTATATACAAGGAAAAACATGATAAACACCATCAATTTATACTACACCAACAGAGAGGGAACAACACTACCCAACGACAAGGTTACCAATACTACCAAGTACAAAGCATCCTGATGAACACTATTCAGTGTTACCCGATGATAAAAAAGACAAGGGAACCTAATGAGTAACCAAAAATGTAACCCGACAACCCAGTCAAGAGTGGAACCCAATAGATGAAGGGAACCTAATGATCAGTTCAAAGAAGGAACATCGACAAACTTTCAGTTCACACCGATGATCAAGAACCGACATTTAGTTACATCCTGCAAAAAGTGGATCTGCCTTTCCACATCAGATAAATCACTGAAGTTTTATATTTAGCTTCTTGATTTGTTTTAAATCCATTACATAAGGGAAAAGAAATGTAATTATTATTGTTTTTATCATTTCAACTAATTTAAAACATGCAAACTAAAGGAGCAAGGTGAAGTTGTATACCTTGGATCTAGAGTTAACATTGTAATACGTGATTCTAAAATAGGTCAAAGAACTTGTATAAATAGATGCTCAATTAATTATGAACATGTTTGATGATGATTGTAGCCACTAAGAGCATCTAAGGATCAGATAAGAGAATTTATGCAGAAGGACAGAAAATGATCAATTCAATTTAAAAAACAAGAACCAAGGCTACCAACGAGCAGGAAAAGGTATTACTCAAGCACTATAGGTGATATTCATATACTACAAGATTTAATGGATCTATGATAAAAAATTATAGATTGCATATAGTCAGGTCATACATATTGTACTCATTCTAACAAGTGTAGTACACTTAAGAAATCCTTTCAAGGAAGGTGGATTTAATAATCCTATTATAAATCTCTTAACCGAGTGCACACTACATTAGTGTTGCTAAAGCTCTTAAAAGAGTAGATCTTAACAGGTCTCCATATTAATACTCCTAATAGGGTAGATCACCAGAAGTGATCAAATTGTAAGCCTTAGCTAGCTCCCTTCCATTCCGTAGATAGTGAAGTTTTGTGGGTGCCATCTCCACTACAGTTTTTACTTCCTAATAGGATTTTTCTATGATATCATATCTTGTGTTATGTATCTATTACTTTCATGAATGTTTCTATGAATGTTGCATACAATTAAGATTATGAATTAATATTACATGCATAAGAAAGAATATTAGATTTGGATGGAAATACAATAAAGATTGATTGCTAATGAAGAAAGGTGAAAAGTGTTAAAAGTTTTAGAGGTACTGATTCACCCCTCCCCTCTCAGTACTACTTCCCATTAATCCCAACAATTAGTATCAGTGCTAAGTCTCTTCTTGGAAAGATTAAAGGCTTAAGAGAAAAGAACATAAAATGGAGAAGTACAAACTTGATAAAAATATTGCGAACAAAAAGCTTGAAATTCAGATGTTCTATGAACAATATAAAGAGGCAAGAATTAAGATGAGAGAGCTAATGGATGAGAGAAAAGGTATGGCAACTCGGAGCAATGAAAAATATTATCAAGAAGAAGAGATTCTAGATTTCTTTGAGTCTTCAGGATCAAATACAAGAAAAGGATCAGATACATCAAAAGAAGACATCACAAATCTAAAGGAGATCAATCAACATATGACAGAGCAAATAAAGATGCTGCAAATCGGTCAAGAGACCCAGATGGTAAGAATGATTGACGTGATGAGTTCTGCTAGACAGGCTGAAATAGAAAGAACACTAGCTATTCATGATAGGAGGAATATTACAGAGAAGCTACAAGAAAAGGAGTCAAAAATTCAAAGATGTGCTAAGCATCACCATGAGATTACAAATTATATTATTCTTATGAGTCAAGAAGCAAATAGAATGAATATGGAACTCATTGAAAGAATACAGACTATCGGTGAGCTAAGAGAAGAGAATGAAGAACTAAAGAATGAGGTTAGATTTCAGCAACATCATAATGAAATTATCAAAAATGTTGAAGAAAGAAATAAAAGAATGGATGATTTGCTTGAAGGACAACGAAGAGTCAACAACAACAATGGTCTAGGTTTTACCAAAAAATGGAGAATCATCAAATCAATCTAATCGAAACAATGTCTATGAAAATCCAAGACCAAGAAAGCTTACATGTAATCACTATGGAAAGCAAGGCCACACATCAAATGTATGCAGAGGAAAAATGAAAGGTATTCCTAAATCTACATCTTCATTCATAGGATTATGTTATAAATGTAACAAGAAAGGACACAAAGAATATGAATGTAAGTCTAAGATGGAACAACCAAAGAAGGAAAAATACATGAACAAATACTGTCCTACATGAAAAATGAATGGGCACACAACTGATGAATGCTGGAAAAAGAAAAGGCAAGCATGGAAGCCTAAAGGTCAAGAAACTCCTTATCAACCAAAGAGAATCGGTAATCAGTATGTATGGGACTACAGTACCTGGACAAATTGTACAACATGTGGTAGCTATGGTCACATTTCTACAAACTACATGAGAACATGGACCAAAAGGTCTAGAGGCTAGTCAAACCCCAGAATGACATGCTTACACTATCATAAAGTTGGTCATCTCAAGAAAGACTAGAGAGATCGAATGACAGAGATAAGCATATATCCCAATGGAAACACCATTGAAGATATCCAGAGGGCTAGAGATAAAATGTGGAGAAAAGCTTCAAGCAATGATGAAGCTGGACCAAGCAATGCAAATGATGACACCTCATCCAATGGATCTAATGACATCACCACCCCAACTTAAGCTGAACAAGTAAGTATGGAACTGCACTACACCAAGTCATATTTTGCATCAATTCCATTATACAAATTGATAGATGTAAGATAAGAAATTTGTATCTTTCTTCTTACTAAAATGTAAAGGGGATTGAAATAGAGATATGTTTATTAAAAATGTATAATGTGTTAAGAAAGAAGGGTTTGATATATTATTAATTATCTTGAAATGTAATGTTTGAAATAGGAAATGTGTAAATTGTTCTTTGAGTTGCCTAGATTTTATTGAATTCCTTAACCTTAATTGAATTGAATTGATTGATTGTATATTGTAATTAAGGAGAAGATAAGATGCTCCCTTTTATCCTCAAATGCACAAATGGGAGATCCAAGTTGATCAACCCAAGAGAAGGGCTAATGCACAAATGAATCAACTATTTGGAAAGGAAAATAACAAGAGAGATACCTTAAATTTTGTTAATTATATGTATAGAAATGATATATGATAGTAATTGAAGGAATGGGAGAAATGCACTAACCTTGAAATATTTCAGATCAAAGAATGCTATTTTCTGAGGTTTTTGGACTATTTTTGGAAAAACTAACAATTGATCCTGAACTGGAACACAGAGAGGAACAAAACCCAGAAATATTTTTCCATTCCAATGTCATCTTATGAAAAAGGTTGACCTTGACCTGAAAATGTCAACCCTGACCCAATAATGTTTACCCTAACCTATACAAGTCTGACAGAAAATCTGTTTGCGTCATTCAAAAGAAAGTCGAAAGGGTATCCAGATCTGGTCTCAAATCAACTGTTCTAAACCTGTACCTGCAAGAAAAAGAAGATTGTTTGTTTTTGGGGAGGGGTTTGCCTTGGTCAAACCCTGGTTTAGGAATTAACCTCAAATATATGTAATTGAAATTATAGAAATGGACAAAGTAAATGCATAAATTCACCTTGCTTGAAAAATTCCTTGTGGCAGATTCGAATCCTTGAATCCACAAGTATGCTTCAAAATGTAGAATGTAGAAATGTAAAATGTCTTCAATCTCTTACTTTTAGATCTCCAACACCAAGTCTTGAATGGGTTCTTGAATTTGGAATAGGCTTGGAAGAAGGTGGATGGAGAGATCACCAAAAATGGCACTATGTAGCTTCAATCCTTCAATGGCCTCTAATGGATCTCCTTCATGAAAATGGATACTTGAATGGATGAATGCTTGCTTGAAATATTTCTTGATTGCTTGATTGAATCACACTTGAAGATTGTTTGAGAATGCTTGATCACGATTAGAAGACTTAGAGAAAATGAGAGAGAAAGCTTCCCTTTTATATGAAATTAGGGCACAATCTTCTAAGGAGTCCTACATAGGAGGATTAAATTCCCACTAAAGTATTTACCCCTAGGAGAGGACCTATATTAAATATAATTTAGGAATCAATGCTTCAGAACCTGAAAAAGCCAACCCGAAAGCGGGAAATACTTTTTGCAAAGGCCGACCTCCAAAAACTGTGAGACCTCAAGATCTGAACCTTGGGTCAAGGTCAAGGTCGACCTTGACCTAGGTCAAGGTCAAGGTTGACCTTGACCTAGGTCAAGGTCAAGGTTGACCCTAACCTAGGTCAGGGTTGAGGTTGACATAGACCTAAATGGTTGACCCTGA